>VWZO01017501.1:407128-475046 GCA_013396975.1 Bucco capensis
TCTACAACTACAACTAATGACAGAACCAGAGGGAATGGTCTGAAGTTGCAACGGGGGCATTAGATTGGATATTAGGAAGAAATTCTTTACAGAAAGAGTGATGAGATACTGGAACAGCCTTCCCAGGGAGGTGGTTGAGTCATGGTGCTCCAGGACATGCTCTAGTGAGCGCAGGGGTTGTGTGGTTTATGGGTGGGGGTTTTTGTTTGGTTTGTTTTTGAGGGTTTTTTGTTGGACTTGGTGATCTGAGAGGTCATTTCTAGCCATGAATGTTCTGTGATTCTGTAAATTTAGTTGTACTGTCGGTGGTTTAGAAGGGCATAACGGAAAGCAAAGTTCAGCCATTATGGACCTTACGACATACCTATGCAGTATGTGGACCATGCAGAGGCTAATGATCTTTATCAACAACTGAATTACAGCAATCCAAGGGCCTGCGTACAGAGAAAGCCTTGACAAAATCACAGCTGCAGAAGCCCCATTTCTCTTATCTTAAGAAGAGTATTCTACTGGGGCTGAAACCCCTTATTTTTTTCCCTCTGTAAACACAACTTCAATCCACACACAAAGTGAGAAAAGAGACCTTGATTCCCCTTCACTGAAAACTTCCATCATAGCTGCCTTCTACATCTTCCATGAGAAGGCCCTGCATAAAGGGAGCTACTTACTGAAGAAAGTTGAAATGAGCTCCCACAAAAAGTACAGATCTTTTGCAATAAAACCTGTAACAAATTTTACAGAAAAGGGGAAGAACTCCTTGAAGCACGTGAAACTAAGCTTTCTATCAGTGATAAGACAGCAACTCCTCATAATGGAACTTTGCTTTTTAATGTTTTTTCTTTACATAGTAAAAAAAAAACTTTGAGATTTTTCAGAAAACTGTTAGGAATGTGACGACTCAGCCCAGAAACTCAAGATCTTTTTCACTCTACACCTTTTGTGTATACTTTACAGTACAGTCTAATTAAATAATCACTTATTTGTCAGAATCATATATTTCTCTCACAAAGTCTGAGACAGATGTAATATCATATAATATTTTTCATTGCCATAATGGCCCAGTATGTCTTTACTGACAGACTTTTATGTGATTAAATTCTCATCTCTCTTCAGTAAATATTTTATTATTTTAGTCAGCAGTCATATCTATAGATTTTTTTTTTTAACCAGCAGCAATGCTGATTTAGAGTTCAATTTTGAGATGAGATTTTACTTCAAAGCTAACTTAGCTGCATGCACAGGTATCCTACAAAGGCAAGTCACATCTCACAATGTTCTTAAGCTTGTTGGTGTACCTGACAAGGAGCCAAACTATTAAACAACAGTGGCAAACGCAAGAAGCACCAGTGTTTTTTAGAAAAAAAAATATTTTTAGAATGTTTTCGTAATTCTTGAAAAACATAAAATACATCAAGAATAGAGCCTTGCTCTGTCCCAGGAAGCTAATGAAATATAACTGCCCAGATCATCAGCCAGGCTTGAAATATGGATGATCACACCTGCAATGTCGAATAAACTTGTGAAGTAAACCAGCTGTGACTTACAGAATTATTCACTAGATACTTCTCAGATGTTGGTGGATCAGTGAATCCGTGCTTTGCCTCTAAACAGAATACAGACCAGTGGTTAGAGGCTGCAGTAGTCATGAATGCAGATTTGGCTCATGCACATGGAAGAGCTGAGACAGATAATTGATTTGCCAGACTCTCTCACATATACAAAGTGCTCAGCAGTACAAAATGCAACGTTATCTGAAGTGATACGATAATTGTACTTCAGAAATAGTAGCTGACAACGTAGCCAAGTTGCCTCTTAAAGGGATTTTAAGTGTGACATTTCTTACCTTTTGAATACTTAACCTTATTCTTCTACATGCTTTTACCATCAGAACTGCTGAAGGAGTGTGTAGAAAAAATATGGAATAGACAAGAGGAGCACCAAAACCAATATTGTCTAGTGAGAAATTCATTAAAGCAAGCTGTACAATATTGATTGTAAGATATGTATTATTTTGCAATCTCCAGAAAATATATAATAATATTAATCTCATAAGTGGAGCATAACTTACAGTGTAGGTGGTTAAGACTAAAAAACCAGAGCTCTTCCACTAGTAAAGAGTTTCCATTTTCATATTGGCAAATTTAAGGAAGAAGATCTTTTTCTTGCCCTTACATCTTTCTTGTAGGAAAAAATAACAACTGATTCCGGATTCCAGTATCTTGTTTCACCCTTTCTTGAGAAGTAGGGAGTCTGAGCTTCCAGTCAGGCTAGATAATTTGCTAGTTACTGTACTCATTAGCAAAACCAGAACTGACTCAAATTTATTTTGTAAAAACATTCTTTTTTTTTTTTATTTAAAAGGCATATTGATAAATGTGCAGTTTTTCTGTGTCTCAGACGCATGAAGTTGCTCTTATGGCACCTTTCCTCCCTAGGAAAGTTACTGCTCTGCTGAATGTTTGCTTATGGAGTCATCCCATCCCTGCCTGGTAAGAATTAAAAAAAAAAAGCCAAACTCCCTGGGAAAATGTACTCTATAACTTAGAGGCAAAAGAAAGGACATGTTCACTGAGATCAGATTCAACTCTGAAATGAAGAAGGTCAGTTTAAAATAAAAATTTGGGAAAAAAACCCAAACAAAACCTGTTTCGACATATGGTCTTCCTTTGTACATAAGACAAATAACTTTGAGAAATGTTTCACTCTATTACATATATAGGGCCCTGTAGAGCTTTTTCAGATGAAAGGAAAAGATAGTAGTGTGATCTGCACATATGTTAACAACGGTCTAATCAAACAACATTGGGATTGCAGAAGGTAGGCACCTCACTACAGAACCATTACTACAAATGATGACAAACAGATGGAAAGAGCTTAGTTTAATAGTCAGACTTTTAAAGCACTTGTAAGATATATATGCAATAAAAGGCCTTTCAGGTTTCTGCGCTTAACAACTTGATAAGAGATTCAGTGATATACAAGGGAATATGGAATACCACAGTGCTATTATTGTATAAGTATTTCTAACAGGAACACTATCTTAACGACTCCTTTGTAGATATTTTATGTAATCAAATGTTGGAACATGTGTGTGTGACACCTACAGTATCATCCCTAAAACCAAGTTTAACCAGACATGTAGGCTGTGAGGACTAATTGAGCTCACTCTTACAAGGCTTTCTGTGACCATGAGCAGCTCAGTGTTTTTATAAATCTATTCCATGTCTACTGGAACACAAGAACTGATTCCTGCATGAAAGGACACAGCTGTGTATGAACTACAACTGCAGTCTCTTGTAAAAAAACATTTACTCCATCTCTTTCTAAATAACTGCAGTTCTGAAATATATAATACATTGGTGATTTAGATTAACAAATAGTTCTTTATCACATCTAGAAAAACTCTAATCCCATTTCCAAGTACAGACAAATATTTACAGAAAAATTCATTCTGAAAATAGAAATCAAATCTTTGGAGCCACATACACTTCAGAACATGGTTATCCTTAAAGCAATAAAACAATCTCCCAGAGTCTGTTGGCAGGCTCCTGATTCTTTAGAACAGGAAATCTTAACAGGAAACTCCAGGGAAACACAAATATACCAGTGCTGGACACACAATGGGAGGTGCTCACAAGTCCAGTGCAGATTGTGAAAGGTGTCTAATGAAAATTGTTCAATTTATTACTTCTTATTTAAAAGGCACTGTATACCTTTGCTCAGGCCCTGAGAAGCAAAGAAAATATGTGTAGGTAAGGCATAAGACTGACTGTTCCTCAGCTGGCCAAACTTACCCACTCTCTTCATTGAAATAAAAAGCACAGAATCTGACATTTCACTGAATTTGTAATTAATCTTATATAAGTTCCTTCAGTACTTAAGACATCACCGGATAGACTGTTCACATGATAGTTCTAAAACGCTAATACTATGGATGGATTTTCTATTAACTTTAGACATAAATATGACTACAGAGATCGGCTTGAAATATTGCTCGTCTAAAACTATTATTATAGGTTTAACCATAAACAGCAATACAAATATTTTTCCATTGAGAAGAGAGAGACAAAGGTTCAAAATTTCAAAAATTATCCATGACATGCAGTGCTCAGCTCAAGACATCATAAAAACTCTTGATCAGCTTTGAAAACCTAGAGCAGGCACCCAAATCATTCTCCACTCTTATAAAAATACCTTGCTCTCCAAAATGGAAAAATAAAGAGCTTGTGGTGGTCATACCAAAAGAATAACATAAAGGAAAATAATGTAGGTATTAAGGTAAGTTCATTCACAAAGAATGCAAAGGGTACAGTCTCACCACTATTCATAAGCACTGACTTGTTTTGCCTATGCATTTTTATGGGGACAGGCACAAGGTATATTTAATTGTTCTGAGGAAAGGAGGTTACACAACCCACCATTGACCCAGAATATAAGAGGGGTTGGTCTTTGGGTATTCAAAGGTGCACAGTAAAGCTTGCTACTGCTCCTCTATGCACAGCTTCTTGCAATGTAGTTAAAATGTGGCTTTTTACACAAGCCATGTTACAAGATAATTTATCCTAAAATATAAACTCCTTAAAAACTTCTAAAAAATTGCCTGATCTATGTTTCCAGCCCACACAGATATTAAACCTAGTTTCCTAGACCCTGAAAAGCTAATTATGCATTCAATTAGAGTTTCTTAATAAAGATTAAAACTCTGAAGTCTATTACAAGCCCATATTTAATTCAACTGCCATTTTATCCATGCCATGAAAGTGTGAGTGGTAACAATGAATATAAATTATAATACATGCCATAGAGTGAATGCTATTTGTCCAAGCACGTTACTATAAAGAATTAAATTTTGCTATCAGTTCCATAATCTAGTTAAAATTGGTATTCTTTATTTGGTCTTTCAATGTAGTCCAATTTCCTACTTTGAAAAACAAATTCTAGGGAATAAAGAAAAGAGATTAATTTATCATTAAGACTCTGCTTAATTGAAGTCAATTCCGAACAAACTTGAATTCAATTTCTGCTCATTAAATTGAATGTGCTCTGCGTTTCTCTCTGCATTGCTTTGAGCAAGCAGCTGAGAACAAGGGACTAACATCAAAATTATTAAATTGAGGAGATTTTATTTGGTCTTCACATGCCAGAGCCGCTTTGATGAGGAGCTGTTTTGGCACTGAAAGGAAACGAGAGCAGCTGGAGGAAAAATCAAATGAAACTAAGCCTCGGAAAATTGAAGAAAACGCAAGCTTAATAATATTTAATAATTAAATTTCCACAAACAATAGCGGCAAATGAAGTAATCTGCAAAGTCTGTGAACTCATTTGCATAATTGATGCCGGTCCCCTGTAAATGAATAATGAAGATAATAAAAGATGTTGCTAAAAATGGGCACAATAACAGCAAATTTCATCAAGCCGCGCGCTCTGATTAATCTGCTCTTGCAAATCAGCAGTGAGAGAGGGACGCGTGATTACCCGCGCCGCGGCCGGCAGCAGGCGGCAGCCCGCCCGCCCTTTCCCGACGCCTGGCCTCAGGCGCCCCGCACCCCTCCCGGCTTCGGTCCCGGCGGCAGGGTTCCTCCTCCCATCCCACAGGGCCGCAGCGTAGCCAAGACGCCGGCCGCAGCACAGCACTGCGAGCCCGGAGCGACCCAAGGGCAGCGCACCGCTGCGGCAGGGCGGAGAGGTGCTTCCCTGCCGTACGGTCCCCGCAGCGACGGCGAGCACCTGCGCGCCTCTGGTCCGCCGGTGCCGCTCAGCAAGGAAAACCTGGTGCCTGCGGGCAAAAGCGAGACCCGAGACCTGCCGCGGGTCCCTGCTGCCTGCGGATGCTGCCTGGACCGGGAGCCACGTACTCTGCCCCTCCTGTTGGGCCGGTACAAAACTCTGCCTCTCAGACTGTCCTGAGGTAACCACAGTGTCCTGCTCTGCGACCTGCCCACAAGTCCAAGCCTTCTCCTAGAAGATCCTCTGCCTAACTGCCCAGGTAATGAGACAAGGTCCCTATACGTCATTGCCTGGTAGGGCCTCCAAAGCTGGAGAAGGGCTAGACTGGGCAATTGTGCACCTGGAGCTTCAGCTTAGTCTGTCAGCTATACCATCACTCATTTATTCATAAGATTAAGGCTAGCCATACGTGTAACCATCTAACCTTTACACTGATGGAACTCCTTGTGGCTCTGCTCGGACTCATGACAGAACACACAGCCCAACACTTCACAAATCACCCTCTGTTCTACGTAAGAGTAAGTGTCTCAAGTATGAACTGCTGGCCAGTTTGTAGTCTGGCTCAAATGTTGGTAGGCATAAAAAAATACTTTTAGTACTCAGTATAGCCTGATTTAGCTACTCCCACAAGGTTCCAACTCTGCAGATTTCACTGGAATTAATTAGTGCTTTTCACAGGACTGGTTTTTTTCATAGATTGCAAAAAAAGATAGGAGAACCAAGTTTGAAGCTGATGTGTGGGCTGGCAGTGGACACTATGTATTGGAAATGGGAAACTATCCCAAAAAATACCTAATACAGCAACTGATTTTTTTAAAGCACTTAGAAGTAATATTTTAGGAAGAAATTACTTCATTGGAATTACTCATAGGAATATTTATAGGATCAAGTCTCACATTGTTACTTTGTAGATACAATTTAGTATTTACTCTGTTGCCTTGAACAAGTGAACACTCAGACCATCGAACGATTTCAGTGAATGAGAACTTTCCATTATATGCAATACTGTAGTGTTTTATAGCCAAATACCATATACCCTCTATTTTAACTGTGTTATTTTGCTCAAATTCTGGACCTACCTTAACAACTACAATTTGTTTGAACTAAAGGGCATGTATTTTTTTACTGAATGGAATTTTCATTATTAGACACATCAAAGAGAAGCCTTTTGTATCAGTCTAGTGAAAACAAAACAAATAACATTATTTTCTCATGTTTATGGTCATTTGCAAGCTGCAGTTCCATCTGTTTAATTTGATGAGTTTTAACTCAAGAACTACCATCTCACTACTTCAAACATAAAGAAGACTAGTCTGCCCTTAGTGGCAAATCGATACCTTTCATCTTTGCACTGATACTAAACAAGTGCTTAAATGTAGTTATTAAATCTATGTACAGCACTATATAAACACGTAACACAGTCTGATGTATCATAATTCATACAAACATATCATGGGAAAATTGCATTCAGTACATACAAAAGCAGTTAAGCCATTCAACCTAAAATGAGCAGTTTTTCACGAGCTTGACAAGGAGAGCAATAACCAAGCTTATGATACCAGCAGACCTGGATGGCAAGAAAGAAGAAGGTTTGATTGTTTCATTAGGCATGTAGGGAATTGTTTTATTAGTGAAATAGGAACAGAGCCCATTATATAAAATAGAAGTCCATACTGTGCAGCCAGGAGGATAGCTTTTAATCTTTTTTTTCCCCCTTAACACTCAAAAGAATATTTCTATTCTCAGCAAAAGTCAGGCAGCCTTTGAATTGCTACAAATTCAGCCATTTTGTCATTGAAACTGAGGATCTTCCTTTCGGCTGTGGATTGCTGAAGCACAACATCCTCTGGCCATAAGGACAAAACAGGCAAGAACCAAAGGGAATAATGGAGCACCTTAACTACTTTTATATCAACCAAGATTTCTCCCACTAAACAGTACAAAGACCATGGAACACGAAGGACTAAGGATCCTCAGTCCAGTGGATTTGTAAATTTAGGAGTCAAAGATGTCATTAATAAGGGAGACTACCTTTAAGGAAAAAAAGATAAAAGAAAGTAAGAATGGAAATTTGGATTCAATTTCTGATGGAAGTTGTATATTTGGGTGAAAGTGAGTTGGGTTATATGTGAGTTTAAAGCAGACCTTGTGGTCTGTCACGACTTGAATTACATTCAGACTTGAGTCAATGTGGCAGATGGAAGAGTTCCAGTTGAGCTTATTTCTATTCTTAACTTGATGAAATTCCTAGTCAACAAAAGGACATGATGACTTCTGAGTGAGATGTGAAATAATTGAAAGGGCCACAATGATGAGAAGACAAAGATGGGTGTTGTCATTTACAGAACATGCTTTGTTAAACACAAAATGGAGATCAAGGAAAGAAGAGAACAAGACTTGCACTCTGAAGGATGTTACAGTTGAGGTTTAGTGGTAGAACTGATTATGAGATGATTGCTGTGAGTGATATTTACAAAAAGGACGAAGAGACCACAAACACACAGAGTCAACACCAAGTGCTCAGAGCATTCACAAAGTATATGGGATTACAACAAAGGAGGACTTAAAGGTGTGTCCTAGATGACATGGGAATTAATCATAAATGAGAATTAATTGTAATTTCACAACAAAATGTCTGGGCAAAAATAGTAATTCCAGTGAACAAAGCTAGTAAAATTCTGCTTTGCACAGAATCCAGACATATAGGTATATCACTTATCATAATCATGAAAAGACAGAAGAACCGAAATCAAACAGAAAGGTTTTTAAACATTTCATAGTTTGATCTAAAAGTCATATGGAGGATTTACTGGAATTCGTAATAGCTAAATATTTATACTTTGATATCAGGCTATAACTTGGCATGTAATTATTATTTCTTTAGATCAGTTTTGGGAAATGTTTAGTTCAATCATGTTTAACTTAAACAACTGAAAAAAAAAATGAAGGCTTGCAAAACTTTCTTATGCTTAAATAGCAAAACTGAGATATTAACAATATACATTTGCTAGCAGTTAAACCATAGTAATGCGTGTTGGCAACTCAAACATCACCCACTCCAGAATTTCTATAGCACTGCCACAGAATTTACATGTATCTCATCATATTGACAGTACTCTAGCATAATTAGTTCAAGGTTTGTTTTGCTGGTTTATTTAATTTTGTTTTTTTCTGTTTGTTTTAAACTAATGCATTCCCAAACTTCTTAAAACCCTAGAACTCGGGGGTTTAGCGTATTTTTCATAAACAAGTGACGCACAAAAAAAATTATTTCATGTGAACCTTCAAGCTGGAAGAGCACTAGTGTGAGCTTCTGAAGATAGCTGTGCCAATCTGAATGAAAAAAGATTAAATGAATTAGTGAATTAAAGGCAAGAACCTCTTCATTCTGTCCTTCCTCACTTCCAGACAGACCCCTCTTCCTGACAAGGCCCAAAGGTGGGATGCAATGTATGACAGATTCAGAATTACTTCTATAGCCTCAGTATCATGATTCATTATTTTGTGTAAAATATGTTGAACAGTAAAAGTGAGTGCCAATGTGCATGAAACAAGAGTGTATTAGGGGCTAAATGCAGTGATGTTCCTGCTAATGTGGAAAGTTTGTAAACTATGTCAACAGGCTTCAACAATACCCTTTCCAATCAGAGCAAACAGAGTTTAGTGATATAGTAGTCGTGGATTTTAACAATCATAAAGCAGATGTTTACTTGATTTAAGAAATGACACTTGCAGTTTTCAGATAACATATGTTGATAGAAAACTGATTTTATTTTGAAAAATCATTTTTTATTTCCTTTTCTTTTTGAGCTCTATCATTGTTACTCTATGAGAAGTCATTATCAAAAAATCTGTCTGATAATAGAACTGGGAATAATTAGATTTAGTCCAGTCCAGTCCAATGACTCTGGCACACTGACTCAAGACCTGACCTTTGTTGACTAATTAAATAAAAAGGACCCTGTATCAGATGCAAGTGTTGTGATTGTTTTTAGCACCCTACAGGAATCTTAGTCAGAAAAAAAAGATCTAAGTGTGCCATTCTCAGCATGTTTTAGTACAGGTATTTTTCATCTTTAAATATGATCAACTGTGGTTTTGATTACCCATTTTCAATCCAAAGTATTATTTAGAAATGAATTAGGTAAGCTCTCACCTCAATGAAACTCTAATTCAGAGGTGTTTGCAAGTGCAGCATCTGGATAAACCTATGATCTAAAAAGGCAGGAAAAGCTAAAAAGCTTTTATTAATGTCTATTTTTCCTTCCTTTTTCACTATCCTGCCCCTTCTGATTCTGAGGATGCCTATGTATTCCATGTTCTGTTAACCAAACATTCTAGTTTTGCATCTAAATAGACCATATCTAGAGAGCATCCTGAAATGCAGATTTTAGCATCACATCTCTGTTTTGTCCCCCAGTATTATGAAGAAACACTGACAGAATTTAGCAGCTCTGCAGGAAATCCTTCCATTTTAAGTTTCATTTGATGTTAGCTGATAGTTTTCAGGCAGAAGCAAATTACATTGCTCTTAGTACAAATAAACTAACAGATTGGATGAACTTTCATTGCAACAGGAGGAAAGGACTAAAGCTCATTCTTCCTTCTCCCTGATTTCTACAATCCCTAAGTGGAGCTTGTGGGTTTTATCTGCAGAGCCACACAGTAAATCTGGCCAATGTCATCACAGGCTAAGTCAATCTGAGATGTTGTGTTAGACCTTTTTGTGCTCTCTTTATCATTCAGCTGCCATGTTTCGCTCTATAGTCATAGTTAACTTGTCAATGTAATTGCTAGAAAACAGGCTTTCTATGACTACTCTGTTTATTTTCATTGAATCTGCTAACTGGCCCTGGAGACCATACATTTCAGCTAAATGTTCTGCTCTATTTCTAAAAAAGAAAAAATAAAAATTGACTGGCTAATGGTAGTTCTGTCATACTTTGGGACAGATCTCTTCTTGTGGGAGATTTCTCTTCAAACCTTATACCAGTACATTGTTCAAGTTGAGTTTTGTTGGAATGTTCATATTTTAAATGTTCCTTTTTCTTTTTTATTGGCTACTCTGTGGATCTTACTAGGTTGGTAATGGAGAAGACAGGTAAAAAGGTGACATATCAACTTCTGATGATGGCTTAACGATTGATAAAAGTATCACTACAGATTGTATTCCTTCTACCAATTCTCATAATAAGGCTTTGGCTCATACTGTCATGCATTTAGTCATAGCTGGTGACAGTTATGCAATGTGCTTTTTTCTTCTAGTAAAGAAGGAAATTTATCATCATGCTATACCAGCTTCCATATAACTGCAAGTAGCAATGGACAATTAAAATAATCTTACTGGAAAGCTGTTGCTGGGGTTATTTTGCCAAAAAGTTAAACTCGCTATTTAATTGTAGTAACAGTATTATATATAATGATGAAAATCCAGAAGGAAAATGTTTACCCCAAAATAGTCCGTATACTACAAAACATTAGATTCTGGAACAATTTTCTCTAGCTTGTTCAGCATCATCAAACCATTAATTCTAGGTGGTACTTTCAATGACACTCCCTCAGAGGGACAATATTAGACATTCACTTCTATGCTCTTCACCTTGTATGAAGAGAATGAATAAAAAATGAAGTTCTTCACTGTGAACTATTCCAGATTAGCTATTTTCATTTTAAAAAGTGTTTATTTTACTTTGACAGTGTGAAGGTCAAATTAACTCTGAGTTTTCTGTTCTACTGTGAAGCTAGTGGGAAGACTCTGAGCATACTGCTGCCTCTTAAGATGGTAAAGGAAGCTAAAACTTATGGCCCAAATGTTAATACATGTGACACTATTAAATGTCTAAGTCATAGACTCATCAAAAACTTTCTGACCAGTGATACCTTGCTCTGTCTAGAGAACACAAAACCTTGATTACTGCTACAGAGCTACTGGAAATAAAAATGAATTAAGATGCTCTTCCAAAATAAACATTTTCAGTGATGTGCTCTGAATGCCATGCAGTGCTTCCTATGCATTCCACAACACATGGCTATGTATCCCCAGTTGAGAGAGAGATCCTGTTCCTGAGCCAGAAACAGAAACATTTAAGGATTTGATCCCAATACTGGATTTACTGCCACTGCCTAAGCAAAAGAGACGGTTTTATCTGCCCTGACTATGAAAAAAAGCATAAAAGTGTATTGGTCATGTATATCCCTTAGCCCTTCTTAATAAAAAACCATAAGTAGTATTTGGGACATACTCTGCATCACAGGCTTTGTACTTGCCTTCTCACATCATTATGGAATCTGAAGTGAATTCACATACAAGGAGAGTTCTCTAAACAGTGGAGGTTTTTGAAAAAGCTGAAGCTACCAGGCTTTTAGCTGAGGTTACATGAATCTATGTGGGGATTGCATATGTCTCTGAGTCATGTCAGAAAATACATAAACTGCACTGAGCAACTACACTGAGAGAGCCATACCAGCTTTTTCTAGAATAAACCTGTAAAGCAGACCAGTACTGGAGATATTTGCTGCTAGCTCACACAGAAATAGAGAGCCTTTTGAATTACTTGTTCAGTACTCTAGCTGATAAACCACAGCCTATTTATTACACTATTTAAGCCTCATTGTTCAAATTTTACTTGTCTATCATGAAAGGCTGCTATATTGTAACTAAATGTAAATCTTAAATACACGAAGTCCTATCAACTATATGTAGAATATCTTTTAAAAGTATACCTTAAATCGGATATTCAGACTATTTGCCTTAATTTATGCAAATATAGCCTATAGCTAAAAGCTTTGTATATTTGTTTCCCTGTGGTATTAGTATTCAAAAAATAGGACATTCTTTCAAGGGCATTTTATAAACACAGAACTACAATTTATATAGCAAATTAAAGCTCACACAGAATGTGTGCACTGAGGCACAGATTAACATATTTAATTTCAGTATTACCTGCAAACCTATTTTTTTCCATGCACTGCTCTAATTAGCCATATAAAATCAAATCAGTATATTGTAAGCAATTATTTTAGTGCAAGTAGAAAGAGAATCTGAATTAAATATATGGTAAGAGATAGTATCTTATGAAAATTAATATACTCACTTGTATCAGGAAAAATGTGTTCTAGCTAAATTTTATAAGATGGTTTGGAGTTCAAAAATATGGCTCATGTAGAAATTGTAGTTCTACAGTTACTAAGATGTTAGACTGTGGAACTGCTTTTAAGTTCCTTATTAACATGCCAGCGCTCATTCTTTGATATCTACAGATTGTCAGTAACTACTAATGTCATTTCATATTGTGAAATTTCTCCTAACATGAATATTCACTCCCCCTACAGTCAAATGTGTAAACTGTTGGTAACTGTATGTTAAAAAAAGTTTTTCTTCCATCATTTAAATGTATATATCATACTTGGCTCTTCATATTTTCAATTTTGTAACTACTCATTTGAGAGAATTAAACGTTGTTGAAAAGCAAAATGTAATTTTTTTCATTGAAATCTAGAAGTAATCCTATAAACAGTAATTTTTCTCTCAAAAAATCTGAACGCTAAATATGGAAATTATGTTTAAGAAATAAGAAAACAAAAAATTATCCATGTGATAATGAACTTCAGCTGTCTCCTCCTGATGCAGTTTCCAGTTGTGATGGGATTCAGACAGCAGAAACCGTTTTCTAGCAGTAAGAGCATTTAGCTGATCAAGTTGCTGTAATTCAGATTTTTACACTCAATTTCAATTTAAAGTCAGCAATACATGCCATAGTTAAGTTCCCTTTAGAAGAAGGATAACAGATTCAGACATTTCCTCCTACTCTTTGCTCAAGATCTCAGGATATCAAATGAAGACCAATAGTAACCACA
The DNA here is from genome assembly GCA_013396975.1 of Bucco capensis. Lineage (NCBI taxonomy): Eukaryota > Metazoa > Chordata > Aves > Piciformes > Bucconidae > Bucco > Bucco capensis. Next base: position 420,713 of record VWZO01017501.1, read on the forward strand.
TGTAAGTCTGGTGCTTGCATAATTATTTTGTGGCCTTAAAGAAACTCTGCCCTATTTTTTGGCACAGAAGTTGCTGTCTGACATAGATGCCTTATACCTCCACTCTGCGTTGGGACAATGATAAAAAGGAATTTTGTTGCTTGGAAGGGCCCACAAAAAAACCAAGGACATAATAAAGCCTTTTAGAAGAGAGGTACAAAAAATTGAATCATGCTTTTGCCTTCCTGCCTCCAGAATCATACCAGAGTAGCTAATGTGCAAGAAACTTCCTGGACCTAGATCTGTGAAGAAAACTTTTGCCATCTCAAAAATTCAAATCTTTCAAACGCTTTACTGTTTCATATCTGGATAAGCCAGTGACCAATACAAAAATACAGTGCACAAAAGCATGTTCTAGTTCTTCCTTTAGTGTTCTCCCAAAACCCTGCTGAGTGCCTGGCCACTTTGTAGTCTGAGGTAAGTAGTTCTCAAATCTACCCCAGAAGTCTTTTCATGTTCTAAAACCAGAAAATTTTCATAGGAAGGCTCTGTAGCTGGACAGAACATCAACTCCTGTCTTCAATCAAGTAGTCTTCAGCAGTTGTATTTTATATAAATTCATTTTTACATACACACACAGGTAAGGAAAATCCATTTATGCGTATATATACACACACACATGCAATCCTATGAAACAGCTGGATTTGGACAGATCATCAGCCTTAGTGAAACACATTCAATTTTACAAATCCCAAAGGATTTCCTCAATTATAGAAGAAATACTTTCCAATTCTCTACATTAAAGTGTGCAAATAAAAGAAGTGTGAATAAAATATTTTTATTTAAAACGTCCCTTAACATTGTAGGACAAATTGGCAACACGGCCTCAACCCAACCTCTGGAAATACGTGGAAGAACTTCAGATGTGACAGCTAAACCTTGCACTCAACATAAAGTGCAGTAGGAGTGACAGAAAAAGTGGGAGACAAATTAAAGAACTACTTCTGTTTTAGCAATTTTTTTGTGACAGCATTTTAAAAGTTCGCTGGGCAATTGCTCTAAAATGACAGTGTGCTGCTGAGTGGGTAGTGCACAGAGTACATAAAAGAAGAACTTGAAAATAGCTATTTCAATAGGGACTTTCAAACTCAGAGGAACTTTAGTATATACATCATTAAAATATTAAATTCTTTCAGCTTTCAGAAATGTAAAATTTTTGCTGTCCCAATTTTGCTAATTACCTCTGACATTTATGCTTATAAATGTTACATACTTCAGAGATTGTTCATTTCTACATGCTAGTTACTAGTCTGTGGGTTGAGTCAACATGCTTGTAGTATCAGAAGCAAAAGCCTAAGTACCTAAATACAGAGAACTTCAGGCTCAGTGATACAGTTTTGCATTTAATTTTTCTTGCTCAGTTTCTTCAATTGTCGAACTCTTCCTTTTGGGGTACTGTAAATAAATTGTTTTCATGTAGAATTTTAAATGCTTTTCATAATATTGTAACAGAAATTATGTCAAGTATGACTAATGATTTTATTTCAAAAGAAAATGGTTTGCTTTCAAAGCAAATGCAAATATGGTCATGTAACAGGAAATATTCGAGTAATATTACTAAAGAAATATTTTGCATCTGCTCTGTATTACTTACCTTCTGTGTGCTTTTTTTGTCCATATTTGCTCAAAATTAATAACATACTGTTTTGGCATTGATTCTCTGCATATTTCAGTAAAAGTGGAATAGTTTTTCTCATACACATCAGAGGTTTTCCAATTACTTTAACAAGAACTGTCTTAATCTTCCCAGCTAAAGTGACTAGTGACATTTTTCATTACATTACTTTGGCTAATGAGGTGTTAGAATTTCTAAGAATGATCCAAACTTAGTTTACATCAGAATTATTCAAGTGATTCTATTGCCTTTGGTAAAAAAATTTAATCCTGGATAAACTCTTCTGACAGAGAGTCAAGACACAGGTAAACAGTTTTTCACTTCCATGTCACCAGTTTGAACCTATTCTACTTTAGTACTGCCCAAAATAGATGATTCGTGTAAGCTGGGCTGTGTGAAGTTACTAACAGGAAACCAATGGTAAAATATATGGAAAAGAATCCTGGATATATAAGACTATAGTATTTTGTTATATACTGAAAGACTGTTTATGATCCACCCAGGACTCCATTCTATCCCACCAAACATACCTAATATTAGCATATAAATGTGTGGGGGCAAAAAAGGGCTATTCAAAAGGACTCACTATCAACCACAAGTATTTTAAATTGTGCTCTTTGCCTTCATATGGATGTGTACTTGGCGTCATCACGACTCCTGTTCACGTGCCTGACCTTGCATTCTGCTTCTACAGAACAGAGGCAATGTGACAGCCTAGTGTGAGGCACAGGAATTTTCAAAATTTCTTAAATGTTTCTAGTTTTTAAAAGCAGTATACTGGTGTAGTTCTGGTGGAGCTAACGCCAGTTTGTCATTTTCTGACACTACCATGTTTTTTAGAGCAATATAATACATACTGCCCCCTGTAATTAGAGATAGGCTACAGCTGGAGTCAGCATGTGCCCCACACTAGTACATGCTCAAACCCAGACTCAGATCAGTTTCTGCATTCAGACAGGAAATATGTAGGGAAGATGTTACCACTGAAATCATACCCAGTCCTGTAGTTTATGTCTGCCCTGGAACTCGAGTGCATTGGCTCCAATATATCACAACGTCCTGTAACTATCTACCTCAGCCCCTGCCCTCTACCCAGCTATTGGTATTGCATTGCTGAAGAGCAGTTCACTGGCTCTCATGCACCATTCACTTCATATATCTAATTTTGCACCTCAAGATTCTTTCTCACTTCAAAATACAGTCTTATACAAACAGATTGCAATATCTAGATTCATGTCAACAAGCACAACATTACTACAAACTAATACAACCTATTAAGCCCAGGTCTCCATTAGATCCTGCAAACCAATATGTAGGAGGAGTGGTATTATGTTAAAATTGCAATCTTAACCTTAAAACATTTTTTAAAAACTGACTTCAAAATTGTGGGTGTTTGAGCTACATAATGGTATTAGGTTTTGACCAGTTATTATATGCATGATTCAAACACAATCCTAAACATCTGAATGGTCAACAGCTTTACCCTATTGAAGTATTCAAAGTCATCCACATTGATTTTGTAAGAAAATGACCAAAACTCACTATGCAGCAAAGAATTACAGTGCTTTTTAAAGTGATAGTGGTTATAAAACAATTCACAGTGAAGCATATCACTATATATAAATGCATATTTTTGAAGATTTGTACTATCTCTTCAATCACACTCATAGTAAGCAAAATAATACAAAAGCAACAATACAGAATTTAGATAATATTGACATTAAGCTATATATCAGCTACTACATGTATTATAAAGTAAACTTAAACCTACAACACAAGGAAATTCAGCAGTAAGAAAACACTTTTCCTCTGATGAATATAGAAAAACTTGCAATAGACATTTATCTCACTGGATTAACTTCTCCCTAGTTATGACAGTCCAGTTTGGGTGTCAAAGAATGGCTTTTGTAACACATGGGCTCAATCTGCATTCAGGCAAAACTCCCATTAAAATAAATGGGAATCTCTCCTACAGCTCTGAATCTCAAAATACTTGCACATGTGCCTAACTGCAGGCTTAAGTAGCCTTATTGAAGTCCACAGGACCACATGCTTAAAACTAATTCCACATAAATTTGTGGGCTCAGAGCCTAAAGATAGAGTACAAAACAGCCTTACAAGAACAATAGCCCAGAGTTTCCAAGGCAAATCGCTTAGGAAAACTTACAGTAAGACTACAATGCCCAACTCTTCTAGTATCTTTTGAAAACCTCTTCATTTGCCCCAGCTATTTCCCGAATAGTTTAAGGCTCCTGTGGGCCAGGCAAAAAAGAGAACAGAGATCCTCACTGTCTTAACTCCAGGATTTATGCAGTATATGAATAGTTTTGATGCAGATCAAGTTTTACCCTTTATCAAATGACACAAACATCTGAGATGATAATGCTAGACCTGTATTCATTAGTGCTTTAGTCAATGCGGACATACGTTGGTAATGGTAACACACTGTCACTTGGGGGGAAAGATCATTTTGTGACAGGCAAATTATTGCTCTATCTCATTAGGAATGTTATGTTCCTGTGCTAAGACATACCAATTGCAAAGTGGTAATCATCATAATATCATCAAGATGTTGCTATATTTGATTATGATATGAGCTTGCCACCAGATCAGCTCATCGTCACCTAACAGCTTGGAGTGTGGGGAAGATACTGCTCTACAGTGACTCATGCACAGAGAAAACAAAGGACCTAATATGACAGCTTGCTAGGACATATATTTAGTAATTTGTTTCTAGAAGCCTATGATTTTACAATTGAAAGGTTAAATATTTTAAAGGTTCTGAGCCTGCAATGAAAGGTGCCTGATTTATCCAGTACGTGATCTGCCTACAGCATCTTATTATGTGATAGCTGGTATCTGACAAAATTATACAAATCTGCAAGCCTGAAGCAGTTATATGAGACCATTTTGCTTGGCTCTGTTAGCAGAAAATGCCACAATACTCATTTGGACTCCTTTTACTGCTAGCCAGCTCAGTCAGTCAGTGTTTAATGAAAAATTGTACCCTCTTAAAGAACAAGTCTTCAGATGCAACAGAACAGTCTCTGAAAAACAGAAGTGCCTTAAAACGTTCAAAGTCTCCTACATTTGATTAAATTCTCTCTCACATTAGGAGGTGTTAAATATCTAATACATAGAAATTTGGGAAAATTTCTTCTCAATTACCTTACTGTAACGGAGTCCCTCAGTTGTGGATGTAGCCACATATCTAAATAGATTATAAGACAGCGCCTTGTGACAGAAAGCATCTCCCTTGTTAAATCTTACATATCTGCAAATTCATTTGTGACATTAAACAACTGGGTTTCCATCTGCCCCCTCAATGCCCTTGAAATTCCTGCAGATATGGTGACATAGAGCTTCACAGTGATCCCCAGGACCTCACAGATCATATGAAAGGAAAAAACATGTTCTCTTCTTGCCAAGTCTACTGACTCACGCAGTTGTGAAAGTTGGTAATTTTCTAATTACCCTTCCTCCTACACAACAAAATGTCCTAATACATACTGCAGAGTAAGGGTGTTTTCCTATGCCCAGAACTGCACGTGCACTTTAGTTACACTGGATCCAAATAGGTGAATCATTTCTTTCCAGGAGACCCTAATATAGTCTTCTTCATTTCTGCCTGGCCAGGAGTAGTCTGTCCCTAAAAAGACTGTATCAAATTTTAATAATTGGACTGATCTAAGCAACCTTTGTTTTAGATGATTCGCATAGCTTGCAACTACAGATACTTCTTTATATATATACTTAAATTTCAATTAGATAAGTTAAAGTTCTACATTTTTATTTATCTGCAAATTATGCTTTAATTCACCTATCATATATTTAGCAATATCCTTGATCAAACAGACATATTAGATTTTAAAATTACAAAGAAACTTGTTATTTACTAATCTGCTTGACAATCCAAGCTGTCTGGCCATGTTCTATTCTTCCTCCCTTGGACAATCTCATCTAATTCTTGCCTTTTATTGTTTCAGGCTTTCTCCTCCCTCAGCAAAACCTGTGCAAAGTTAATCACAAAATAAAACGAAGAAACACAGAAACATTAATCCAGTCCTAGATATTTCTCCACCACTACCAAAATGGTTTCCCATGATGAACCAGAAGAGCCTGGTGCCATTAAAAAAGTGGAACCAGTACTTCCTTTTCCTTGAATATTTCCTCAGAAGTAAAAACAAAATAGTAAGGAAAGAACCGAAAAACTTAGTCTCTATTCTTCTAAAGGGGAAAGTACTTTTTAAGGCTATATAAAACTTTCATTAAGGGAATCTGTAAAGGAGAAGATTGTGTTCTCATTGACCCCACACAGAAATTTCAGTGCAATTATCAATATTTGCCAACTGATTTCTGCTATCCCTTCTCCCATAAAAGTAATTGTGAACACCTATACTGAAGAAATGAAGCTTTCTTTAGATGGGCAATCCTTCAAGATCCTGTGCTTAGAGATATCAGCTGTTTCTCTAGTACAGAATTAGCTGGGTTAGTATAATCTTTTTCAGCAAGGAAGTCTTAGAAATTACTCTGCCTGATGCTAGGGAGCGATGATAGTTCCATTTAACCAAAAGTGATCCTGAACATCACTTGGGAGTTCAGTTGGTCTTACAAGCAATTCTCTGTCCTTACGCTCTTCTGACTGTACCAGTGTTATAGGGGATTTTGTTGGACATTGAAGAAGACAGAAACTCAGGATCTCAGACTTTAGATTAGCAATACGGACATCCTTTTCTCTTGCTGACACAGCTAAAATAAAAGTTGTATAAATGCTTATAGTATCAGGAATTTGAAATGCAACTAATATTTCCTGTAAAAAAACAAGTCACTTCTTTCACCCTGATTTACTGTACTGACAAATGAGGTCCTTCTGATTTACCTCGGAGTATGTGAATGAAAGATTGATATCATATATGTAAAAATGTTACTTGATAATTTTTTTAGAATCAGAAATTACACAACAAATATCTTTAGTGGAATCTCAAAACAGGCGAGTGAATTTAAGCCTCTAATTCATTAAGAGCTTAACCTTCAAGCTGAAGGGCATATGTCACTTTTGAGGGATTCCAAAGGATTCTAAATTTTTCACTGGAATTGTAGCACCATAGGAAAATGTGACAGTAGTAATAATACATGATATTATACACTGCTAGACAAGTTGGACAAATTACATCTGCTTCTGAATAGATGTGGAAAGAGCCTGTATTAGAAAACTTCCTGCTGGGTCACAAACATACATCAGTAATAGTTTGTTTTCAGCACAAGAGAAATTGCCATTGTCATATTCCAAAGTGAGTGTAAATTGTTTTATTATAAACCCACTGTTGGTCCCTGTTTAACTGAAAAATCATTCAATCTAAATTTATCTTCTCTCTGCATGGCATTTCCCTGTGTTGGTATCACCCAACTCTGCCTCAGTAACAAATCCAGTATTCCCTTAAAAGACAGACTACACTCCTGATCTTAAGCAACCTTCCCATGTATTAACTCTTGGTTTACCCCCACTTACTTTGTAACTGAAGGCTCTCAATTTTACACAATCAAGGCTTCATTGTTATTGATTCACAAGACAATCTCTACAATCTTCTAACACACTTGACAATGAAACATTTATATTTTACGTGTTTGAAAACATAAAATGATTCCCTGTTTACATGACTTTCTGCAGCTTCAATAGAGAGAAGATCCTAGTTCAGATTAGCACTGATAGATATATGTATTTCTGCCATCCTCCATTCAAGTCAGTTTTTAGTTTTATTTCCAAGTGAGTTGACCTGCTTAAATAATGCCACTTCAAATTACATAAAACAGATATGTAGCCTTTCTGGTTCTCCTTCTCACTTTTTACTCTTCCATCACATTTCTAGGGTCTGATGGAAATAGGGTAAGTGATGAAGGCTCAAAAAGAACTGTGAAGCAACCACTCAGCCATCATAAAGGCTCTATTTAGCATGAGAAGAGCTCCAACAGCTCCAAAAAGGAACACTTTCTTGAGGATGTAATTTTTCACACTTAGTGCCATGAAATGTGAACCTGAAGTAAAATCAAATCCACCATGCTTTGTGTCACAAACAGCTCCATTATATTAACAAGAGCACAGCTGGGGGAAGCCAATGAATTCTGGGCCCCAGATTCTTATCTAATAAAGATTCAAAGCATTATACTTGCATTTATTTGTATTGGAAATATTATAGGTTGTATTTTCATATGTGAACATCTGCCCACATTCATAAAGGGATAGAGTTCTTCAGAAAAAAACAGGAGGATTTCTTTTGTTTTCCTTAATTGGAGATTACCAATAAGCAAGGCATCAGACAAACTTCCTAGCCACTGATTTAACCTCTTGGGAACAGGGATGTATTTTGTATCTTACTACTCTTTACTAGACACCTGGAGCAACTTGTGTATTTTCTTCAAGAAAGGAGGTTGAAAGACAGGATGTTACTAGAAAATCTTTCCTTTATCCAGCTTCTCCACATGCTCACTGCCCAAAGTGGCAGACAGCTCAAGCTGTGTGACTTGCACCGGCAAGCCAGGCAGATGATAGGTGCTGTCTCAGAAGAAAGCAGTAAGGCAGAATTACTTCTCTAATTATGCTAATTAGGGGCATCCTTAAAGCAAATAATGCATTCCTTTTCTATAGGGTTTTCCAGAAGAGGAAAGCTAAGGAAGGGCATAGGAGAAGAGTGCCTCTTTCATTCTGTTACTTTTTTTTTTTTTAAAGAATCTATGATTTACTGGCTGGAAAAAAAACAGCAGTCCTTCCAAATCTTTTTGTAATAGGATTTCTCCAGTTCCTCTTCCACCTCAGGATTTTTTTTCATATCTAGAGAAAGTAGAAGCCACAAGAAAAATAGCAGTTTACTTCCAGGTCACTGTGAAGTCTTCTTGCAAATTAAGAAGGAAGTTTGTCTATTATTTTTCTGCAGTATGCAGAAATTTAGGTGGTTGTCTGGAAAGCAGGTGTTACAGCATGGCTTTGAGTTAGCTACAACTGAATAAGGGTTGTTCCTATGAGAGAAAAGAGAACCTGAGTTTGCAACTGCCCTTTTCTTGCCTGAGTGCTGTTTTTCAGTTCAACAGCACGTGATGGAGAAGCCGTGAGTGTTCCTGAAGCAGTCTGCCGCTCTCCACTGGCAGCTAGTAGATCCCAGATAGTCCAGCTGTGACTAATTTAAGAAGTCACAGGTGCAGCAATAATCTAGCAGCAGGAACTGAGTCACTGTGGATATTCTTTTGGATACAGAACTGCACCAACAGGCTGAGATCTGTCTTGGGTATGAACTTCTGTCGGATACTGGAAGATAGTTAAAAGTAAATCTTCAATAGGAACCTCAGAAGTTAGAGAGGGAGAGAAAATTTAGCTGTACTCTGAATCATGGACATGGGTGGCATACTGTATTATTCTGGAGTTCCCCTAGCCTAAAATAAGATAAAAATTAAGAATATTTGTAATGAAAAGCAGTGACAAGTATTCCTGCTACTGGCTTGTCTTTCCTATTAGGAAAAGCAGTATGTGAAGTATTATTAGATAGTTTGTTGTAGCTGCATTATATCTGTATACTAGAACCCATTGATGTAACCAGGAATCATAAACATTAAATCTGCCAATAAAACTACTGCTACAGAAAAGCACACATCATCACAGTTACTGTTTTTGCAAAGGTATGTTCCAGAGAGACTTACAATGGGTCAATCAATAATTTGTGGGGTTTCTGTTAAAAAAAAAACAGTGTCTTATGATATTCAAGCATAACTTTAATCTTCCTTTGGACAAGCATCTAAAAACAAAGGAAGAAATGATGCATTTGAATATAAGAGCCTTACAGAAAAAAAAATTCTGTTAATCCAGCTCAAGACAAGTAAAGAGCAATAACCACGCACACAAGAAATGCATCCAAAATGTGCTGTGCTTAGTGGTAGATTCTCACTTATTCCAAAGCTACCATAATCAGAAATCTCTTAATGAAGAAAAGAAGAAATCTCTTAATGCAGAAACGAAGAAAGTGTTCACCTGTGAGAAAAGCAGCTCAGAGACCCCATTAAAGTAGAGATTAGAGCTGGAGGATGCCAGTTAAGAAACCAATACAGATAAAATAGGATGCAAAAAGAACAAGTGCACATTTGAGTTCTGAAAACTTTTGAAAAAAGCTGAGAAAAAGGAGAAATCAAAACAAAGCTTGTGTTCTTGGCATTCCCCTGCCAAGATCAGAAAAATGCAGATATAAAAAAGAAAAGCAATATCTGAGGATGACATGAACACACTAACCTGGAGAGTAACTGAAGAGTCTTACAAATTGAACAACTTTCTGAGTTCCAGAAAAAATACTTGTATGTCAATCATTTACAGACTGGAAAATAATTAAAATGCCTACCCACTCCTCAAAGATCATAATTTCTAGGTTTTATTGTGGTGGAAATAAAATTTAAATGGAAAAAAAAAAAAACATGAAAAAGACTTAAAAATACATTTTCTGTTTTGCAGTAACTTTCAATGCAATCACTATTCAACTAACATGAAGTCCTAATGAGAAAAGTCCTTTTATACCTGAATCTCTTGTTCTATTTCTAAATTCAGGTAATCTATTTATTTTTATCTGTACATTTAAAAGAAAAAAACACGTTTTGAATGACAAATATCCTTGAAGATAAGTTTAATGCAATGCTTTCTAAGGCCTTTTTTCCTCCTATCTCCCATTTTGTTAATTCTAGCTATTTGTTACTGCATTGCTGTAGGGCACTATAAACACACAAGGCAGGGGGAGGGTGTGGGTGAAGGAGTTTGGAAAAGGCATCTGGTTCAAGGTTAAGCTGAGATAAAGCCATAACTTGCTTTAGACTTATCTATGTCTCATCTCAAGTGTGCGATATGGCCCTCTCTTCTTGCTGAGCTACATTATCTGATTTTGATACTGTGTATCAGCTGACAGAATTCTTGTGGAGCTTTATTCTTGCCACTGTGGTTTCAAAATGTGGCTGCAATGAAGTACAGACAAATATTTAGTAAACCTAATGAAATTTGGAAATAATTTTATTTGATAGTTTTATAGTAATCTATTTGACAACAATCAGTAGTTTTCAAATAGAACAGTCAGTTAAACCTGCTTTTTATAATAAAATAAGTAAAATTATTTCCAGTTCACTCTGAACAGTATCTTGCTATTTTAATGTTAAATCACACTATTTTAAATAGACTCTGCTGTTTGAAGTGTCCTATGAAACATTTTCAAAAGTAACCAATTTTAGAAACAACCAGAGCACAAGTTAAGGGACGAACATTAGACTGGAGATTAGAAGGAAGTTCTTTACCTGGAGGGTGGTTAGACACTGGAACAGGTTGCCCAAAGAGGTTGTGGATGCCCCATCCTTGGCAGTGTTCAAGGCCAGGCTGGATGTGGCCCTGGGCAACCTGGTCTAGTGACTGGCATCCCTGCCCATGGCAGGGGGGTTGGAACTAGATGATCTCTAAGGTCCCTTCCAACCCGGGCCATTCTATGATTCTATGAAAAAATCAGCAGCAGAAGGCTTTATGGCCTTTAAGACAGCCAAACACTGTCCTAAGAGCAGGAGATGGCTAGAAAGTGCAGAGAAGGTTTTGAGATTTCAGCTGAATTCTAGAACTGATAGGCAGCGATACTATCCAAGTCACCAAACTTGACAAGAGGCTTTCAAAGATTTTGGCTGCATTACAGCAGCAGTTAACAGTGCTCTACCATTAAAGACTGATTTAAGCTTCAAACCTTAGCTGGAGCAAATCCAGAGATGCTTACATCAGTTTATACTTTAGTGGACGCTCAGTAAAGAAAGGCAATAGTTTGGATTTTGATCTTGTTCCACTCTTGTGCCATAACTGTGCCAACAAGACAAGCACAACGAGACAAGCTTCAACAAGGCCAAGTGCTGGGTCCTACACTTTGGTCACAATAACCCCATGCAACTTTATAGGCTTGGGGAAGAGCGATTGGATTTATACCTGGCAGAGAAGGGCCTGGGGGTGCTGGTTGATAGTCAACTGAACATAAGCCAGAAGTATGCCCAGGTGGCCAAGAAAGCTAACAGCATCTAAGCCTGTATCAAAAATAGTGTGATCAGTAGGACCAGAGAAGTGATCATCCCTCTGTATTCAGTGCTGGTGAGGCCTTACCTCAAATACTATGTTCAGTTTTGGGCCTCTCACTACAAGAAGGACATAGAGGTATTAGAGTGTGTCCAGAGAAGGGCAACAAGGCTAGCGAGGGGTTTAGAGCACAAGTCTTATGAGGAGCAGCTGAGGGAACTGGGGTTGTTTAGTCTGGAGAAGAGGAGGCTCAGGGGTGACCTTACTGCTCTCTACAACTACCTGAAAGAAGGTTGTAGCAAGATGGCGATAGGTCTCTTCTCCAGGGTTAACAGTGAGAGGACAAGAGGAAATAGCCTCAAGTTGCACCAGGGGAGGTTTATATTTGATATAAGGAGGAATTTCTTTACTGAAAGGGTTGTTAAGTCTTGGAATAGGCTGCCCAGGGCAGTGGTAGAGTCACTGTCCCTGGAGGTGTTTAATAAACATTTAGATGCTCTACTTAGGGACATGGTTTAGTAGTATGTTAGTGATAGGTACGGTTGGACTGGATGATCTTAGAGGTCTTTTCCAACCTTAACGATTCTGTGATTCTCTGATTCTGTTAAAAGGAATCCTTGGCATCCGCCTCCCACAAATCATTCTGAAATGTCTTCTCCTAAGTAGATGTGTTTGTTTATGACAACAGCTTCAAAGAGTTTAAATTTTGTATTCAGAACAAAGGACACTGTGTTTACCAGAAGATTCCACTGATGTTGCTTCTGCAGCACCTATACCTGACCTGTTTTGTCAGACCTTCTGAGTTATACCAGAGGAAAAACATGGGCCCAGAAATACCCTAACTGTAAAATATTTGATTCTGTCTGATTCAGTTTACTCGATTTCTTTGATACAACCTTACCAAAGGACAGTTCAGCCTTCAGTAAAAATGTTAGGCAATATGCAAAATCTGTAAGTTTTGTTATTCCACAACATTTTTGATGGCAAAAATAAATGTTCTTAAAACAAGACTAAATATTATTTACAAGCTATCCTCTGCTCTACTTTTCAGTCAGCATCTAAATATTCAAGATAATCCAAAGCTTAGCTCCAGACATTACGAAAACTAACATTTAAAATTAATTTACGTTTTACATGACCTATAAAACTGTGCTTCTAAACCTCGGTTGAGATATCAGTTGCTTAAATATATTCAACACGTTTAGCAGAACCCTATCACCTCTCTTGCTCTTATTTAACTAAGAATTACTTTTGCCAGCCACAGGAGAATCAGAAGAGCTTTCTTCTGAGTTATTCACAAAGTGGTAAAATAACACATGCAGATACAGCAGCTGACAACATAAGCAGGGTCAGTATTAGGACAAACTGGCCAAAAAGAGCAGCTTTTGGCATAATTTTAATCAGTCCTTGGGTGCATGAAATGTCATAGAGTTTCATATGAAATGAAATGATCCTTTCTCTTAGCTTATTTCTGTTCCAACTAATCCTCTAACTCTTTATTAAACATTATCTTTACCATCTGCTCTGGATGAATGTTCAACACCTTGCAGAAGAACTCTGGGCTGATTGGTTTTTATGGGCAACATGATCTGAGTTTTATGCACATATTTAGGATTATGTCAAGGACAAAGAGGATGAATAACCCATTAACCATAATAAGCAAGAACCCGTATCAGTGCAACTAGAACATGTGTTATGTTTCAAAAGCAAAAGATGAATTAGAGATATCTGGATCATAAAATACCCATAACCCAGGACCCTCTCTATACTAGGACATCATTTCTGTACATACACACTCCACTAAACAGCATTTCTGGAAGTGATGTTTCAGTCTTGATGAATCAGACTTTTTAGTGCTGAAATGGCATTTCCTAGTCTACAACATGCAAAGAAATAGCTCTGCTGATTGGACATTTCCTCTAGCATGGAACAGATGGTAGCAGAATATCTGTCCCATGCATAGGTCTTTCAGCCACATCTATATGGTCAATAATAAGATGTTACTCTATATTCATACGTTTTGTAAGCCTCTAAAACAAATCATCAAAAACTGCTACCATTTATAGTCACAGTCTAAAAATCTACATTTAAAAGAGTTACTGTCAAAGGTTAGTCAAATATTGCTGTCAATTAGATGTAGTTATTGCTTCCAGTCTTTGAGAACCAGAAACTTTAAAATAGCATTAGCACTATTAATTAATTTAGTATAATGTGTATCATCCTATCAAGACCTCATTTGCCACAAAACACATAATTGTAAGAGTTTGATTCCTTGATCTCAACATTTCATATAATTACTCACCTCTTTCACCTTTATGCAGCTGTTGCAATAATTTGTCTTTCTTTGGCTAACCTTTCAGACCAACATATTTACCCTCTCTTCCACTATAAAGGTTTATGATGCCATAATGAACAACAATTATGATGGTATCTGATTACAGTGTATGTATTAACAACAGAAAATACCTCAACAATATGTCTTTACTCAGCCCCTTGCAGGTTTGTACCAGATACCCTTGCAGTATGCTCTCAAGATGTAATGACAAGACTACTCTTCTAAACATTTCCTGCAGTTTGCAGAGAATTATTTGATCCAAGGTAAGCAGTATACTTCACTGCTATATGATTCTATACATGAAGGGAAGGTTCAAGATTTTCTACTGGCATAAGTCATCTGGATTCTGCTGATTTCAGCAGAGCTATGTTAACTTTAGCCAACAGTTTTTAGAATCAGTGACACACAAAGGACTCTGAGAGAGGTTGACATTACTGATTACTGGATATGCTGCCACAGATTACGAGGGTTGTCCACCTGAAACCTTTGACTGGCAACAGAAGGTTGTATTAAATACTGGTAGTCAAACCTTAGTACTCTACATGCATAGGCTGACCAGGGACCTTGACTTCTTTACCTGTTCCTCTAGTACCCACTAGGGCAAAACAAGTAAGAAGGGAATCACTGAAACTTTCTGGGCCATAACATGCTCCAGATCACTGCCCTCATAGATCATTGGATTAGAGAGAGATCAGATTAGACCCTAGCTCATTTATTGTATGGGAACTTGCTCAAATTACACACACTAATCTATATCTCAAAGGTGCAGGGCAGTAGATGAAAATGTACACAACAGTTGCATAGCTCAAGTTCATGGTAAACTTGTTTTCCTAAATTTCAAGATTAGTGGCCACCTTAGAAGAACATCCAATTAATAAAAAAAGAGAAAATAATAGAGCTAAAAGAGCCCAAAATAGCACTATGTGAAATGACAAACAATAACCTGGTATCTCCCCCTCTGAGTCCTCTAGTCATAGGCAGCATTCAGTGGTTTTAATAGTAGGCAAGGAAGGATCCAGATATCAGGCACAACACTACACATTTCTTTCCTCTCTCCCTTTTCCTCTGCAAGAGTCCTCAACCCAAGAATAAACAAAAATTCACATTGCTACTTCATCTCAAACAGAAGCACAGAAGCCCTGGGGGGGTTAAAGAAGGAAGTGAAGAGGAATAGTATAAGGAGTCCTTCCATAGAAATTTCTAGCTGAGATCCCAGCCTCTAACCATCATCATGTTTTTGCCCCTGTCAGAACCACACTTCACTGCTTTGATTAGTTTAAACTTGCAGTCTCCCATTCTCAGATTTAAACAATAAGAGCATTCTTCAGTTAAATCTTATTATATCCTGGAATCCTTCTGTTTCACAGGAATATTTACGTACCAGTGGAATAAACATGACATAATATGGCACATATTCTGAGTGTTGTCTACATTTCTAAAGTTAGGCACGTTTATGTCACAGAATTTCTCAAGTAAATAACTGGCTGCTTAAAACACACACAGAGTTATTCTTAGACTAACCAGACTTTGTGAATCTCCCAATTCAGATTACAAACACCATTAGTAAATTAAAGTATTCCAAATAACGGTATCCCATTTGAGATAGCATACTTCTGCTCCTGAGTAGATGGAGCAGAAGTCTGACTCAAGTCTGGTCAGAAGTCTAAGCCACTCACCAGAAGGCATTCCTATCAACTTCTATCCTAACTATTGAACTTCAGAAACTATTTAAAAGTACAGAATGGAGTTAACTTTCTTCCTGCTAATACTTCCATTAAACCTCTTCGTATGAAAGAAATTCAAGTTACTTTTCAGATGAGCCTGTTGAAGAATGCCAATTGTCAACCCAATGGGGATTTTAAAACAAAAGATAAGCTTAGTATTCATTCTTATCTAGAAAGTGTCTCCCCAAATCTTATGTATGTGCATACATTCATGCATGATTTACCTGGGGTAGAAGAACAGTAGGAGATGTAGAAGAACCCTCTCCAAAAGAAAGACCTTGAAAATATAAAAACAGGAAAGCAAAAAAGTTATGTAAAGTGTTAAAGGGAAATAAAGAATTTATACATATCTTAACTGTTAGCATGAGTAATGCACAAAATGGATTTGGTTTAGGTTACTAGCTTTTATCCAGATTATCCAGACAATCAGTGTCTGGTTTAAGTCCCCTGTGTAACCATCTGTAGTAATGTCACATGAAGGATTAGCCTTATCTGACATTTGTGATGAATATATGGATGGAAGAAGAGGAGGGAGTGTGAAATTAAATACAATTGTTAAAATGTAAAATCAGGCAAAACTACATCTTTTTTTCTCGATTTTGGTAACTGTGGGGGGTTTGACTTTTCAAGCATTAGTGTACGTATTAAAAAAAATATATAGTCTCATTGATTTTTTTTTTTAAAGAAAAGGCAAACTGAGAAAAAATGTAATATATTTTTATATTTGACCTTTTAAACATAACTATAATGTTAAATAAAAATAAGGCCTGATTCTCCATGTTCAGTTAGGACAGATGGGTGTGATTACAAAAACTTCAAAGGCAGGTTCATTCTAATCCTGTAAAGTGGTAAGTGCCTCCTGAAAGGTCCTCAGTGCCTTCTAATCCTACTGCAGATAGGCTGTAAATGCATCAAGAGGTAATGGGAGTAAGCAACAAGTGTAATAGTGGGTTTTCCTGTCCATAGGAGGAACAATATGCATCAAAAAGATCTGATATGTTAGGAAACAACCTGATTTACCTAAACACAGAGATCAATAATTAGAACGACTGTTGATCAGGTCAGGTTCAGCAAGAAAAATCTTTTCATTGTAAGATGGCCAGAGAAAAGGCCTAAATGAAGAATGGGCTGAGTGCTTTGAGGCTAGGTGATATGAGGACACAGTAAATAGTACTGTAGTGGAGTGTAGCAGCAAAGCAACAACGTATATTGTGAGAATGCCAACCACTCCTTCCCAGTTTAAAACAAGCCTGCTAAGTCATGCAGCAAAAGTACCTTGTGTAAAGTCACAGATGATATCTAGGGTAGTTTAAGAACTAAGCCTCAGCCAGTTTTATCTTTTTTCAGTGGAACTCCAGGATGATTCCTATTGGTCATATAAGACATCTATATCTAATTTTATTGTGAAATGGTCACAATTCAGAGCTGATGTTAAAAAAGGTTTTTAATATGTGTATTATTAGATGTCACATGTCCATAAGGTAAAGCAACATTTTTTTTTCACAGATTTTCAGATACTACTGTTACCAGGCAGAATGTCACTAATGGCTGCATTTTATAAATTTGTGTGAGACATTTTTATAGCACATGTTGAATTGGCACGATTGCCCAACACTGCATGCAATTACTTTGTTGTTGCTGTCATTGCTGAGGGCCAAGCTCTAACAAATTAAATTTAGAGAAGGAAAATAGGCTTATATGCAAATGGAATTAAATGCTGACACAAGGATAAAACAGAACTGGATTTAGACAGGGCTCTCCCCCCAAATTTTTAACCAATCATTAGATTTAAATTGAGCAGACAGATTCATCTTTGCTTTAACTCCACTGTAATCAATGAAACTGCAGCAGGGATGAATCCAGAGCAATATGTTTTTGACAGTTTTTTATGCAGTGGCTATCCAGAATCAAGTAGATGGAACAGATTTTTTTTTTTTCCTTACAATTTATGAAATTATTTCCCTGTCCCCAAATCCCTACATCGTGGAAATTAGTGCATAAAAATGGATAAAGTAGGCAGCTACATGCCAAATACCAATTGCTGACCACAGGCTCTGTACCCATAAACTGAAAGCTAAAATATTTTTCTGACTTACCTGTGATCCAGAAAGAACTCCCTAATGGTGTATGCAAGTCCAGCTGGATAATTGCATGGTTTCTCCTCAATATCACTTGCACTGAATAAAAACAATGAATTACATTTAGTGTTTCTGTAATATCAGTATCACATATAAATAACTGTTGAATTTAGAAAATTATGTTCTTTGGTAATCTATCGAAGACAAAGGAAGAATAATGGCTGTTGGTCTGATCACTGCATTAGACAAGATCCATATTGCAGTAAACTTTTAGAGCCCCAGTTACATTGTGTGCCTTTATTATATAACTGCTCCTATACATGGCTTCCTCCCTTACCTGTCTGCACTGGCACTTCTTGTTTATTGAAATATTTTGTAAATTAATGTAGGACCAAGGGGTTCTGGCAACACACACTGTGTATGAAACTAATGAGGAACTGGGGATCACTGTGCATACCAGTGACAGACCCTGATTTTTTTGGCATTTTATTTTTTGGCATCTAATCCTCTTCTTTTTTCTCTCTCTTTCTAGTTTTTCATTGCTTCTTTTCAGCTGACTGCTCATTGCTTATTCATTTATTCATGATTCTTATTTTTTTTGTTATAAGGATTCTTTATTCAATGGAAAGTTCAGAGGAATTACACAGCCACTTCTCTGTATTAAAGTCATCAAATGATACAGGGAACTTCTGTATAGGCATGAAGTTTTGCTGTTATTGTATCACAGTTTTCACTCTTACATTGCTTTTTCCCCACAAATAAAATTCTAGTTTCCTTTTCACTGTAGATATATAATGCTATCTTAGCTAATGGTTAACCACCTGTATTTGAGGGAAGCATAACTGACTTCCTGCCAGCTCCTATGACATAGCTGGTCATCATCAGCCAGTTTGAAGATGATATGAAATATTAAAGTAGTATGGTGCTTTTTACTTTGAGGACCATAGAGCCCCTGGGTCTACAATAGGTAATTAAGAGAAGTCCAATGTCAAGAAAGAAGTCCATGCCTAATCATCAGCTGACAGAGTTGGGACTAATGATTCTCTAAGCATATTTCAAAAAGCAAAACTAATCTCAAAGCAAGACTCACTCAGATCAAAAAGTTTTAGCAAACCATCCATTTCCTTTGTACATCTTGGCTTACATACATAAAAACAAGAGGTAAGAAACGAAGACAAATAGCTAGCATTGCACTTAAATTGGTGGGATTACTGATCCTTATTTACATGTGCTGCTCTGTAGCGAATCATTAGGGACATAGAAAAGCAGTGCTTATCAGTACTATTATACTAAATAAAGGTGCTAGAATCAGGTCTGAGGCACATGCAAACTTTGTTCCTTTCCTCAAGCATATGTATTTCCTTTTTCCCATCAAAAAACCCCCCACAAGTACTTGTTACCAATGTATTTTGCTCACTAGAGATTTTTGAAAGCATAATCAGAATTACTCTGGCAATATGCAGTCCTTTCAAAATATGAACAACCTAGAGAATTACTGTGGTATCATGTATTTTAATGAAAAGCTAATTAAAAAAAAAAAAAAAAGGTTAACTAAGTTATGAAGGCATAAGCCAATAAAAAGTGAGGAAACCAACAGCTTTCATAATACACATCCAGCTTTAAAGAGTGCTACCTTTTCAAGTACATAACTGTAAAACTTACAGGAAAATTAAGAACTTACAGTTCAGCTACTAGTACCTTCCAGTACATGAAGCACGAAACCCTGAGTACTGTCATATTTTCAAGCAGTAAAGGTTTCAAGTTTAACTGATTCATATTTGTTACCACCTTCCTATCACATATATTTCACTGATTTTAAAACACAGAAAACAGTCCATCAAAATAAAACATTTTATTGATGTCACAATCTGCATTACAATCCTTCTAAATGCTGGCCATGAAAACTACAATTAATTTTCAAGTAATAAAACTTTATGCTTATTTTCTGGAATTCTAGTTCTACACATTTTGTTCTGTTTAGTGATTCAGTATGATCTCGTAGTAGCATACTCTAGACTCCTCAATTTTCATATGTGAAAAAGCAGGGTCAGAGATGGTAATTGAGTCTAGCATGAATTCAAGGGTCTAAGCAAAACTAAGATACAGGCTGTTTTTTACTTAAGAAGTCAAATCTGCATTAAACTGCCCCTTGGAATGTTAATAATAGTAATAAGAAAGTTTTCAACTCAAGCATTATAAGCATAATTTATTTTCTAATCGTCAACAGATTAAGAACAGAGAGCATTTTAAGGAAAAAAAGTGGCATCAGGTTACATCCAGGAAAAAAATTGCTGGGTTACCACGAGCCTTATAAACATGCTTGCATGTAAAATGCAACAGTTTGCCTTGATAACTTCAAGGTAAGTGGTCCATTAATTTTTAGATATTTCTTCTCTTATTGAATTTCTCCTTTTTGCCTGTCAAAATATAAAAATTGTTCTGTAGCTGCAAGAATGTTGTTCTCCATGACTTATTCTTATGTCTTCAAATAATCAGTTTTAAAACCAGTTAGGGCATTCAAACTGAAAAGAGGCTGTCCATATAATGAGTTAATCTATTCGCTGACATATTATAGGGGTTTACATTGAAATAATAAATAAAATTAATCTGTTTTGTACTCTTTAAAATGCCTTTCCGTTCCAAAGGGTGACTAGCTGCTGTTCAGTGACATCTCTCTGCTGCTCTGGAGCCCCCTGCCGTAAAGTGAACACATACCTTGCCGATGCCAAGGTGACCGGGGCGGCTGCCTTTGCCTGGCCTATTCATCTGGAAGAGCTAGTGGATTAACTCCACAGCTGCAGATAGCTCTCAAGTGGACATAACATCTTATACTCTAAATATTCCCTCTTCATTCTTCCCAAAAGCAAGAACCTTATCTCAGTCTCTCACCCAAACTAAAATATGTTCCTTAAGAAAGTTTTATATTCCTTTGGAAAGAAAGTAGTAAATTAGAGAGTCAGAAAAGAGTCTTTCATAACAAAACAAACAAAAAAAAAAGAAAGGAAAAAAAGAAAAAGAAAAAAAGGATTGAAAATACTCAAGAGTGTAATCATCATAATTAAATGATGAATATCAAAAATGGGTTCATTGTGAGAAACTGCCCCATTAGTCGGTGAGAAGACATAACATAGACAGAAAAAGCAAATACAAGTAAAAGGAATCATCCAATCACAGAATCTGAGAACTATTCAGTGAAAGCATTTTACCACTCCTAATATGATGAAACATCCAGCTTCCAAATACACAGTCCAGATAGTGGGGGGAAAATTTAGTTACATTTTCCACTCAAGTTAAAAAGAAGCGCCAACTGTTGGATGGCACTGAACTGTGCAACAGAAGAATCTGAATTCTGTTTGCAGTGCTGTGTCTGACTTGCTATGAAAACTGGAAGGTCAGTATTTGACTCTGCCTCAGTATCCTTCATTCCTATTCTTGACTGTGGTGAACTTCAGAAAGTATGGACCAGTTCTCACAAGTGAGCACATCTGTGTTAAAGTCAGAAGACTGACAGTGTGAGTGAAAACATTCCCACACTAGCTTTACTCACTGGACTGCTCAGCTATCCTTGTGAGATTTTAGCTGCCTCAATAAGCACTCAGGATTTCTGACAGATTTTTGCATCCTGTCTTGTAGTCCATGTTTCCTGTCAAAGTACCTTGATAAAGTTTCTTTCAGCTGTACGTACCAGTCCTTCACTCTCACCATTTACCTAGAGTGTACAACAGTCACATTATGTAGGTGACACTTAGACCTCAACTGGATCTCGTGGGTACCACTTTACAACACACGAAAATTAGCTGTTGCTGAAATACAAGCAACTTCCCTTGCACTAATGGTTTGTTGAACTAGCCCTGCTTTCTTCAAATTTGGTGTTTAGAAGCATTTCCTGCAATTTTGTGCAACTCATCCCCAATCTGCATAGAGATCCCTGCAGTTAATGTATTGAGTACTCAAAGAGCCAGTCCCTGCCCTCTACACTAGTCCCTGCAGCACAGACAAGTACTTGTGATGAGACAGGTAGCAGATGTACTGCCCCCTTGTGCAAGCACTGCAACAGCCACTGCACAGGTGGTTGGTTAATGCCAACAATATGATGCATATTTCCTGTGCTGAGGGGAACTGAATCTTTCAGGAATTGTATCAGCTCTAGCAAAAAAAAAAAAAAAATTAAAAAAAAAAGGATACAGCTTGGGAGAGTATATTTCAATATGAGTTAGCTAATTATAAGTTTGGCTCCTAAAGCTTTCTAACAGCCAAAATATAAAGTCCAGCTGGCATGTTCTTCCGCCTGCCTGAAGGAAGTAATCCCAATTTATAGCATAATCAAAATCATGTTTCCATATTTTTTTGATTTTGTAAGTTACTGCCAGTACATCAGCCTATGGAAAAGCCTCAGATTGCTTTCCAAATGATGGAGTGCCAGGAAGAAAAGGTTTCAATGTATATACATTTTACTGCCTCTACATTGGTTTAAAAAACACACAGGATTGCCTGGCTGAAAGGGAGTAGAAAAAGAATAACAGTCAAGCAAGGACTCTGTGAATCACACAGCCCTATGCAACTAATTGCTAATTGTTAATTTTCAGATTGTCATAAATTCATTAGAGAATTTGAAACAATTCAAAAACCAATTGCAATAGAATGAAGAAGGGATTGGGCAATCACCTGAAATGAAATCCAGCCCACAGACACAAAATGTTGCAAGAAACCAGTCCTGAAATAGGCTGGACAAATAAAAAGCATACAGAACTGAGCATCTGCACGCATCTTTTAAAGACCATTAATTTAGACGATTTTTTTTATTTTAATTTTTAAGACCATTATTTAGTATGGTGGCACAGGGTGCTGCATAGCTCTGAACAGTGCTTTGCTAAGTATACAGGTCTTACTTGTTTCAGTCAGTTTCATGCCAAGAACATTGAAACTACCACAGATGTACAGGCAAACAGCTGTATGATTTTCTCTCACTATACCTGTGGTAATAAACAAATAAATATATCTCAGAAAAATACTATAGCACTACCTGCCCTGAAATAGCATTTTAAGTATGCACCTGCAAGGGTAGATAAATTTTTCTACATCTCATAACCAAAACACTACACCACAAATAGCAGTTTGCAATGATCAAAACAGCATTCATATGTCTATTTTTAAGTGATGTTTCTTTAAAGATATAATTATGATTCTGATTACTTGTGCAGTGATATAAACTAAATGAAGCATATTCTAGGTTTTATTGAAAAATGTAAGAGACTAATCCTACGAACTTTATTAAAACGAGCAAGTCTTAAATAATCAATTTAATTAATTTGATTATTTAAACATAGACTTCAGCATGGGTCTTTATGTCTGTAAGAAGTTTATGTAGTAACCCCAAATAACTTAAAGCCTAGACATGTGATCTTGATTAGTAATCTTGCAAATCAAAGACAGGAAAACACATTTACTCTTCAGCTGATAGTCACCTAGTGAGATCTGTAGTACCTGAAATTTTGTAAAGCTTAACATTGGTTCAGGTTCTGGGACTGGAAGTTGAACAGGGTACACCTCCTGCCTTCTATGGTGTATTGTGACTTGGATGCAATTTTCTTCACCACACTCATCTGCTCTGTGTTTGTATGCTCAGGTATTCAGTTTCCTTCAGTTTAAGTCAATCCTTGTCCAAGCCATCCTAACACCAGAATCTAGATGGAGAGGGCTTTGCTAGCTAAGTGCCTGAAGAAACTGCTAGATTCAGCAATTTCCTAGCTTCAGCAATTTCCTAGCTTCAGCAATTTCTTTCAGTAGTTCAAAAATGTGTAAACTTAAAGCATGCTTTGGATGGCAATGAAGACAGAATGGAAACCTGCCTCTACACAGTGCCTGCTCCTTCAGCCTTTGCCTTTATAACACCAAACCGTTCAAGTGTCCCCTGTGCCTCTCCTCGGCATGCATTACATAATTACACTATAAAGGGTGTAAAGTTTGAAGTACTAGTATTTTTTGACCTCCTAGTTCAATCTATTGCTACATTATCATGACATATATATATTATAACAATGAAGCTCCTATCAGTCTCCCAGTACTAAAATCTAGTTATTTACTAGCAGCTACAGCCAGAACCTTGATTTTCTCTCAGGATTCCTGAGGATTTTCTGTCTTATCAGTTAAATACAAAACTCCATACATACCTTGACTGTCTGGGCACCTTAACTACATGTCCTTTCGAGATAACATTTCCTTGGTAGGGATCAAGATTGTGGTCAGCCAATGCTGAGGAATAGCAAGCATTCAGGGACAGGAATCATACAGCAAATTTACTGCTGAGATACAAGTGAGGGCTACTAGCACTATGTAACAGTGAAAACAGCCTTCTACATTCAGAGAAAGAAAATACTAGGCCATTGAGTCACATGTTCGGGGTAGTGGTAAGGATACGAGAAGACAGAATATTCAAAAGGCCATCACTGTTACATGGTAGGAAGAAATGGACTGGTTTCCATATGGAAAACAGCACTGATGGGGGCAACCAACCCTACCACATCAGAGGTCTTAACTCAGATAAGCTTCTGAGGGAAGATGCAGTTCTCCAGGTATGGGGCTGCAGGGACTGAAAGGGTCCTCTCCCTGGGGTTGGGGCAAGTGGAGGCAGTATCCTGCCTGCAGCAGTGAGCTAGCAGTGTCTGGCAGTGAAGACAGCAAACATCATCCTGGACTGTATTAACAGTATAATCAGCAGATTGAGGGAAGGGAATAGAGGCTCATCACTTGTTAGACCACATTTATAATACTGTATTTGGGTTTGTGATCTCTACCACTGGAAAGACAGTGGTAAACAGGTGAGCCACCAGCAAGGTCAGGAACAGAATATATACTCTCTACTTTACATACATACACACAGGCATATATAAGAATTCCACAGAGGGTAATTAACTGCATAGAAACCACCATAAGCATTTCTTGACTCACAAGTGGCTGTAGGCTAGAAAAACATGCAGCTCATTTATTTGATGTATATTTTCATACTTTTCTCTAGGTGGGGTTTCAGGGTTTTGTTATTTTTGGCTACTCTTAGAAATGGGATACTGGGCTAGACAGACCTTTATAAAAACTTAAATATAGAATCACATTAAAGATTATTTTCAATTGTTTCAGTAACACACAAAGTTTACTATCTTAAATATCCACACATCATAACTGAAAAGAATCACAATAATTTAGAGGGGTTTGCATTATCTCCTGTTTTCCATAGGGAAAGTATGAGGTTCAGGAGACTGGAAGACAATAAGAGCCATAAGAGAATCAATCTGCAGACATGGTCCATGAAAATCTAAGAACTACCAAATTACTATGTACTCAAAACTGTGTGGAAAATATGAATAAAATATTGATTTCATTAAAAATGTTAAGGACTACTTAATTCAACAACATTTTACATGTTTGCATATTTATTTCCAAATTTGCATATCTGTTTGCATATATCTTGTACAGCTGAGCGTTAATTATACTTTAAAATCATGTATAAATTGTAACCAAGAATGTTGTATGAATTTTGGAAATAAGAGACACACTCAAGTACCATTAATTATAAACTGCCATTTAAAGCACACTGAAGCAGACCTCATATTGAAAAAATATTGAGCCCTTGACAAATGAAAAAGGCAGCAAGAGTTATTAGCTGGTCTAGCTGATTAAATGGCATCTCCTACAAGCACACCACAGGTTGGATTTTCTTCCTCCTTTTCCCTCCAGAGTATGGCTTACTTTTACTCTGAAAAGACACATGACAATTTGCTGGCCAAGAAAAATACTACTGTAAACTGCAAGTTTGTAATTTCTGTTTAAAGCAATTCTCTTTTTGAAGTTTCCTTTATATACAAGTAGTAGTATGTAACAACAGACAAATAAAACTTCATAGGTTACTTTAATGGATGAGTGTCAAATAAGGTGAGTTGAAGTGATTTTATCACATGCTAATTAGATTTGTGAAATTATTCTGAGTAATTTAAAAAGCATTTACACAAGGTCAAATCTCAAGCAGCTTCCAAAAACCTAGACTTGCTAAATATACAAGATATGATGATCTGACTTATATAGCACTTAAAGTAGCAATTAGAGACAGTCAGATTTCTAATAGTTTTAGACATAAATCCAAGGTCAGGTAACCCGACAATTATTAAAAGCCAGGAGTTTCCTAAAAAACTGTTCCTTAAGAATATTGCAAAAGTATTATTTGCTCTTGTTAATTTTGAGATGATGTGTGGAAGTTCCATTAATATTGAGAGTAAAATTCAAATTTACAGCTTGGATCGAGAATGCAAGTTATTAGTGCAAATCAGCTTTGCTGCCTTAATAGTTACCTATCTCTGCTAAAGGTTATCTATCGCCTTAAAAGCAGGGACAGCAGAAAGGTAAAAATCCACACCTCTAGTCACTCCAGACCTGACATATTAATTTACATGAACAATAAAGCTACATTTGCATTGATCCATCAAGTTGGAAAGTATAAAAGCAGAGATACAAACTCACGTATCTCGTTCTGCTAGCTTTGCTTTAGGGGTGGTACCTTCAGTGCAAGGAGCAGAGTGACAGCCAAGAGCAGTGAAGTTGCAAACCTCTGCATACACATCTCCATCAGTATTGGTAAAGATGTACATACAGACTGAATTTGGCATGCACAGGTCTGGCCTAATGTTGGAATGTTATCAGCCATTCATGCTTCTTGGTCAAGTAAGGGAACTTTCTTCAAATCTATAGAAACTTATTTTGCATGAACCGTATCTTCCATTAGAAACATAGACTACTATAGCTAGAGGGAGAGCCAAGAGAGGTACCACAGAACTGTAACTGTTTCTTGGCCTTGGTCCTCTCCCCTGTATTAGCCACGTATTTTAAAAACGCAAATGGTAAAAAACAAACAAAACAAAGGCACAAATTAACACAGTTATTACTTTTATTAACATGGCTCTGAGTTGTTAGTGAATATTCATAGAATCACAGAACATCCTGAGTTGGAAGGAACCCACAAGGATCATCAAGTCCAACTCCCATCTATACACAGGACAACCCCAAAAGTCAAACCACGTGTCTAATAGCATTGTCCAGAGGCTTCCTGAATTCTGTTAGGCTTGGTGCCATGCCTACTTCCCTGGGGAAGCCTGTTCCAGTGCTCTACCACCCTCTGGGTGAAGAACCTTTTCCTAATATCTAACTTAAACCTCCTCTGGCACAGCTTCACGCCATTCCCTTGGGTCCTGTTGCTAGTCACCAAAGAGAAGAGATCAGCTCCTGCCCCTCTGTTTCCCCTCATGAGGAAGTTATGGACCACAATGAGGTCTCCCCTCAGTCTCCTCTCCAGGATGAACAAACCAAGCAACCTCAGCCTCTCCTCACATGCCTTCCTCTCGAGACCCTTCACCATCTTTGTAGGCCTCCTCTGGATGTTCTCCAGCAATTTAATATCCTTCTTATATTGTGGCATCTAAAACTGCACACAATACTTGAGGTGAGGCCACACCAGCGCAGACTGGGACTATCACCTGCCTTGGGAAGCTAGCAATGCAGTGCTTGATGCACCCCAAGACACTGTTGGACCTTTTGCTTGCCAGGGTACACTGCTGACTCATATTCAACTTGCTATTGACCAGAATCACCAGATCCCTTTCTGAAGGGCTGCTCTCCAGCCTCTTGTTCAACTCCAGTCTGTATGTACATCCAGGGTTGCCCTGTCTCAGGCGCAATCTGGCACTTGCCCTTGTTAAACCTCATACGGTTGGTGATTGCCCAGCCCTCTAAACTATCAAGATCTCTCTGCAGAGCCTCTCTTTCTTCTAGGCAGTCAACAGCTCCCCAGAATTCAGTTGTCATTGGCAAACTTACTTAGTCTACCTTCCACTCCTGCATCCAAGTAATTTATGAAGTAACTGAAGAGCACTGGCCCTAAAATGGATCCCTTAACTGACTTGTTTAGATCCTGAAGATCAGCTATATTTATATATATACAGGTGTGTGCAAAGTAAAACAAGATAGTAAAGTGCAGAGCTTACAGAACTTAAGTTTAAGATTAGCACCAGCACAGAATTAAGCATGGCTATATAGAGCAAAAAGCTTCCACCATGGTTAAAAATGTATGATGCTTTTCTTCCAATGCCCATGTCCTTCACCTACAACTGTGGAACATTTATTTTGAAAATAAGGAAAAGGCTGCTTCTGCTTCTTGAAACTAAGACATTCCTACAGATACAAAAGAAGAGAGGAACTTGACGGGATCCTGTAAATTTCACAGCTGTAACTTTCCATTCTAATGAGGCTCTTTAGAGAAGGAATTACTACAGCACTGGACAGGCAACAAGTAGTTCTTCCTCCTGATAGATTATACTCAGGATTACTTATGACAACAAAATGTCATGGCTGAGGCACTAATGAGCATTTTGTATTTCCTGTAATAGAATGATATATTGATATTTTGTTACAGAAGGGTCTAGAATTAGATTTTTTGAAGAAACAGGATCCAAATGCAGGTCTCCCTCATGTAACCCTCATGTATTCATGCAGGGTTAACCCAAAATACGAACTCAGTGCTACACACTCTTCAAACTCTAGTATGATTTAAGGTATAGAGTATTTAAGGTATGATTTAAAGTAGAGTCGATTTCTTTCACTGAGCTTTCATGATTATAGTTGTCTATTCCACTACATTGAACTAATATGGAAGAATGATTTAAGAGGATTGCAACACATGCTAAACTAATATAGCTCAAAGTTTTATTTCCTCTGTTCCTTTATTATGGTTTGCTACTGTGACACAAAACATCAATCATATAGAATTTGGGACTCAGTAACTAATGAGCAGATAGTAGCGGTATTAGTTAAAAGTGGTTCAGAAATGTTAATACAGCAATTCACAGTTTGTGTCATCTTTGTTTAATTTTAGTATAGGTAAGTAATTCTTTAAGGTCTGATAATAATCATTGCAGTTTGGTATATCCATGACTTGCAAGACTAACAGAAGTGAATGTCTAACTAAAGTCTTTTTCTTGATTTTTCAAGACTAATTAATCTCTCACGTGTTCCTGCAGCAAATAAGTTTCTTAGCTGAAAGGAGTGTATCTGCAGCCATCTCTTCTTCATTTACACTAAAAGAACAAACACCAGCAAGTTGTTGGTGATTTTCATATGCAGTGTGCCTTAGACGACTGCTTTAAAGTACAAAGCAAAAACTGGAAGATCTGATAAATATACTAGCTCTTTACTGTTTTTGCAGTCCAATTTTCAGTGTGATCTCCTGTCAGTGAAAGAGAGAAAGGAGAGCAAAATGTAATTTTCTTCTTTTAAAAATTAGAATAAAGAATAATTAATACAGAAAAAAATCCTGTAAGAAAGAGGAGAGAATTTTTTAGGATGATTGCCATACTTTGCCATTGCAGTCTTATCAACAGACCACATTCTGATCATATTTCATGAAGAACTGTGCAAAAAGTAAGTATCAAATTTTACAAGACATTTTGGCCTCATTGATATTTGTAAAACAAATGTCTGTATCTATTGCAAATACACCTTTAAACCATTAAAATGTTAGGTAGCTGTGGCTGGAAATGAGCTACTATCCTGTCCTTTCAAGCAGCCTACAATATGTGTCTCCTCTAAACTCTTGGTTCCTCTAAAGGTGCAAAAAAGGCCATGGGCCTTAAAAGATAGCCCATCAACTTTTGGACAAGCCTGCTGATTGCAGTTGTAGACATGATAAAAAGACCTCACACAGAGCTTTCTGCATTTCTTCCATTTTACAAGCAGCTCTCTGAACATAAGAGTGATCCATAAAGGGAAACACAGGGGTTGTGCTCTTCTGCTGGTTTTATATACTTTACAGAATTCCAAGATGATGTTGTTTTACAAGATACTTAAAAGCTTATTTTTTGCTTTTTGAAATACAAGGCAGACCAGGTTTTGCTCAGGGTAATCAGAAGGAATGAAAGTGCTGAGCCTTTGGGTTTTTTTTTCTCACAACTGTTGTTGCTTAGCATTTGAGGCATACTGAATATACTTTTGTTATGCTTGTTACAAACTTGAAGAAAACATTTTATGTCATGTATTATCAATTATTCCTGCTTAGCTCTGTGAATTCTGCCTGAAAAAATATAAGGCTATAGAATATATATACAGTTTGTGATGGCAGTACATCTTGTCATGCACTCTCACATGCACAGAAAGCACTAAAACAACAACAACTCATTAGATAATGTCAGGATAGTCTCTAACCTTGAAGAGCTTGATTTTTGCAACTACCAGGCTAATCTAAGTGTAATAATACTATTTCATTCTCAAATACCTTGTTCTATAAGGTGTAAAGCAGTGATGTCAGCATTGCAAAGGGCTGTATGACTATTTTAATGAGCCTATCACCTACTTTCTAGCTAAACGTCCCTTTTTCGATGGTTGTAGAATGTGTCCAAATCCCGGTAGTAATCACTTGATATGCTTAACTTGGTATAGCTTTGGAGGTTTTTACTGACCATGTATTTCATTCTAACATGAAATTAACATGAGGCTTATGGAGCTGGATACAATAAAACTTTTGCTAAATGTATAAAGAGTTGGCAGACTGAGAAATTCCTGTGGACAGATCTGCTCTGAGGAATCTGATCAAGGAAGAGGCATAATCAATGTCAGTGTGTGTATATGACAGAACAAAGTCTTAACTACATAGGAAGAGGTTTTCCTTCTTTTCTGCCCCAATATTGAAATGTCCAGATTGATGAAGATAAAAACAATACTATCCACTTATTCAAAGAGCAGTCAATTGTACTAATAGAAAAGGCAGAGGCGTCTTGCTTTTAGAAGTGTGTGTGCCATATATGACACCAGAGAAAGCACAGAGCTCAAAGACACTTGCATTTGTAGGATCACTTAATTCAGCTCTGAAATACGAACGCCTTTATGTCTTTGCAATCTATTCTTTGGATGAATCTTGTTAGTTATCTGTACATGTAACATCATTATTTCCAAAGGTTGTACCAGACTAATTAAAAGGGACAGAAAATGAAGACTGTTTCCTTAATGCAAGATATTTTTGTAAAAGGAACAGTATGTAAACACGAATTTATCCATAGGTATACAGATATCTAAATGTATGCATCCTTAAGAGTAACTGCATGGTTGAGCTGAAACAAAAAAAAACAAGGAACTCCAAATGTGGGAACTCTCCCCAGCTGTGCACTGGAATCCTGTGGAAACCTTTGTCTTAGTCTTGTTCTAGAAGAAAATCATTTTGGCTAGGGGGCGTTCAACTAACATTTTTTACATGGCTGCACATATGACATTAACCTGTGAATAGCAGACATGAAAGAAACCTCCCAATATGAAATATGATAAAGAGAGAAACTCTAATATTCTGTGCTGATTTTAAGCTTCTCCACTACTTTGTATTCATGGGCCTCAAACTTCGCTGTTAAGTTATAGTAGCACAAGTGAGTAAGTACTCACACAGAAAAGTGCCTGCCATTTGTTCATGTTATAGCCATACCTTAAGCATTCTAATACAGGGATACCTCCAAAGTTCTCCTGTTGTGAATGTGCTAGTGAAGTGCTAATACAGTGAATCCATAATCCACAGAACAGGTTACAGCAGCAACAATCTTGCCAGTATAACTTCAGGTACACAAAACTGCTACTGGCGTAAAACAGAGATCATGCTTCATGTTACATCAACCTTCCTACTTGTTACAACTGCCAGCAGTAGCATAACTATAACCTTAAATGCTTACTAATGCAACTATTTTAATTTGAGATAGTACATTTGGGGTAATTATGAGAGCAAAAGCTACATACCAGCTAAAGCTTGGCTTCCCTGACCATGTGTCACCTGCTCTGGGGGACCAGCACTTCCACTTTCCTTGGTGGAAGGAAGTCAGAGGCAGTTTCATCACACATCCACCCACCAGGCTCATCAAGACTGAGCATTTATTCCTGTGTCTTCTAAGTAGGTAAGATGAATGTTTCAGCATCTTTTTAACTGGCGAAACAAGGGACCCAGAGTTCATAGTGTTAGACCCTTTCTAAGCATGTAAAACCTGCACAGTCAACAAACAAGACAAATGTATGTCTATAAGCATGGGTTAGATAAGGGTAACTAGGTATTGAGATTCAAGGCTAGTTAGACACTGAAAACTGCCTACAGAAATTGTAAACTCTTCAATACTGATAATCCTCTGTCTGGCATGTCATAGGCTTAGCTGACTCTGTTGAGGCAGGGAGTCTGGCTAAGAGAATGCCAGATCTCTTCAGTCCATACTGTAAGAGATTTCTTTTTCTGTCACCTTCCCCTCCACAGATGAAGAATACAGGAAAATACACATTGCAGCAGGTGACTCATTATATTAGTAGATGCCCTGCATTCAATTTTATATATGAGAATTTCCATAATTTCATGGGTGCCACTTTAAGAAACAAAATACGCTGAACTATCATTGTTGTCTAGGAAGCAAAGCTGAACAGCACATCAGCAGTTATGGTATTATACATGGACTTTTCCTTCCTCCTGGGAGTTGTTTTCCTTAGAACAGAGCTGATTCCTATTTTCCACTTTGCTGATAGCTCAGTTCCTGCATAGTTTGTACTCTGGTAGGAACTATTGTGCACCCTTCCTTCTCCCTCCCACCCCTGCATATTCACACACTTCCTCTTTTCCAGAACAAAAGCCTTTTCCAGTCATTTAAGGAATTTCACAAAATTATATTCCCTATCCTTACATAGTGATAAAAAAATATGAAAGAACTAGTTTCAAAAAATACTTTTTAATAATTGTTACCCAGGAATTATGTCCCTTCCAACTTTGTGTTTAATCTTAAAAGAGTCATGAGGAAAAAAAGGTTTCAAGGAAGATGGACTCCCATACCCCGTTCTGGTTGTATTACCTGGGGTGAAAACAACTTGATTTCAGAGGATTACTTCTGCAAGGATTCCAGAATCAAAACCTGTTACCTTCGGATATTTCCAGTTACTGTCTTATGGAACTACTACTCAGGATATAGTTTACAGTCTGCAAGCAGTAACAATAGAAAATCAAGACAGGGTAAGTTAGTACAGCTTAGCTATCAAACTCCTTGCAAATACACTCTCTGAAACCTTTAGAAAAACAAGCTTCCAATAAACACAAGGAGCAGGTTCCAGTCTTTGATCAAGGATTCTCTTATCTCTTAACCCTGGTTCACAGGCTAATGAGACTGCCTTGAGAATACTGTCTGTAAGTGTCCCTCCTTTATCCCTTCCAGAATTCTGCAGGCTCTATGTGTCATTACATGTTTTTCAGAACACTGACTAGACCCTGCCATAATCTGTCTCCTTGCTGCCTGAGTGCAGGAACTCCTCATATCAAATTAAAGGTCCAGAAGCACAGGACATTTAAAGAATGACAAGGAGGTGGCAAAGCTCACTTACTCCACAGGGAGAAGTTATACTTTCTTAAAGGAAGTATTTCATCTACTCAGGCAGCCTGGAAGATATACTTCCCAATAGAAGACGGTTCAGTGTCAACAGAATAATATAAACTGTGTAAGACTACTGTTACAATTTTAAAATGAAGAGGTATGTAGCCAAGCTTTCAGCCTTTCCCCCCTCCCAAAGACAGTATTTTAATGTTTTTAAAGCTTTGCTTTGACACAGTGCCAACCAAAGGCAAATACTACAAAATAGGAGCACAGACCCAGCATGTCAATTTCTACAACAAAAATAGAATGAGAAAGAAGTGTACCAATGCCACCCAAAATATTTCCAGGCCTAATTAAAAAAGAATTCTCCTTGTCCTAAAAAAAAGGAATGGATTCAGACACTGGAAGAAAAACAGTGCCACATAGTATTACATAAAAAAGAAGTCTTAGCCAAACTCCATAGCATTCTCTAAATGAAGATAAGAATTGCAAGCACCTGAACACTGACAATTACTGTCTTTTTTATAATCCGAAATAAAACAGCAACTGAGACTGGAAGCAGAATTTTTTTGGAACATCTCATGAACTATTAACTTGGTTTAAAACATCTAGCCACACAGAGAACAGGAGTGGAGTACTTAAGAGGGAGTTGTGGGGCACTGTACTACAAAAACTGATCTGTGGTGAGCACAAGGCAGTGGAACTGCCCTTTACAATCAAGCCTCAGAAAAGAATCAGACTAAGACCAGACCTCTTCTTGCCAGTAGCAACCTTATTAACCAAAGCACCACCGTTCCTTCACTTCTAAATAAAAACTCCACATTTATTTCTATTGATTACATCTTCATCTTCAAAGAGAAAGTTTTCAAACAGCATGGTGGAGCTTAATCAGTTCTCACTGTTAGCCTAGTTCAACTTCCAGTGAATTCAACAAAAGCATTTTCCTTTTTCATTCTTAGAGCTGTAGTAGGACTCACTGTGCCAACATTACAGATAGTACATCCCTGTAAATGTAGTGAAGCTCAAAACAACGGCATTGCTCATAGAATAATTTTGTTCAAGTAGTGCTCCTAGGAAGGGAGATGTTCAGCATACAGCGCTATTGATATCTTTTGTAGCACAAAATCAGCTCAGCGGGGAAAAAAAAAGGCTGCATATATTGAAATTTAAAAAAGAGGAAAAAAGACTTCACTATATAACAGACAAAACTAAA
The DNA here is from genome assembly GCA_013396975.1 of Bucco capensis. Classification (NCBI taxonomy): domain Eukaryota; kingdom Metazoa; phylum Chordata; class Aves; order Piciformes; family Bucconidae; genus Bucco; species Bucco capensis. Next base: position 455,178 of record VWZO01017501.1, read on the forward strand.
ATGCCTTTGGATACTTCCTTACCACACAAATCCCAAATTATGACAGGGAAAAAAAAAAAAAATCACTCAGCAGTTCCATCCATCCAGCAGGAAAATAAGTGTTATTAATTTCATAATAATTTGTAATGGTTTTGAAACAATAAAAGAAAACATGCAAATGGTATTGATACAATAAAGACTTGATTATGAAAATGCCTTGCCTATTTCACTGCAGCAATAAGCAAGAAAGAGACTGAATAGAACACAATATATCTATATTATACTGCAAAAGAATATTCATTTGTGTTACTGGTTCAGCTAGCTAAAATAAATAATTTTGGTAAATCATTATCATCAGGGGACCTTATTCAATGAATTTTCACAAGCTACATCACAATGATCCTGAGACTAGTTTCATTGTGTTTGTGCTCCACTTCCAGATTGTCAAGACAGAATTGTTTTGCTTTCAAAAGACAGAATACTTTTTACAAAACATGTTCAGAGAATAAAGTTTCCTATGTACTTTCTAAGTGAGAATATTTAAGCATATTAGAATTTACCAGTATATTTTAACTGCATTAGAGCCAAGTACAGGCCTAAATGTGTGGGATTTTTTTCCTGAGTTAGGGTATTCCACTGGACTTTAGATTAAGACAGAAGAATGCTGAGAATAATATTTCAGGCAGCTTTCAGAGTGCACATACAAGATCTCATATACAAAACATTCTTCCCACACCACTGTAGGTGAGAATCCACATTTAAAATTTGATTCATTAATACTGCTTGAAGCATCATTAACTCATCCTTCACACCCTGTGAGCTGCATCAGAAGGGGTCACAGGGTACTGCTGCTGGCCAGCAGCCAGTGACAGCATGACTAGCAGCCAGCCATTCTGCTATGGACTGGAGGGGGTTCCTGAGAGAATTTCAGACTTCTACCTTATTTCTACCTCTATTCCACAGCCCACGATCTCCTGCAGAGTTTGCATGTACAGCCTATGGATACAAAAAGCTATGCTCCTCCTGCTGTATTTCTATGTTGTTGACTAACAGTTATTTGTTCACTGAATACTTTCATAAAGTAACCAAATCAGCAGTAATTTTTTATCATTTAATGCAGCTTAAGTGTGTGAACTTCTTTTTGGCCAAATATACTCACATATGACTTTGCAGAATTGATAATTCCTGCTTTCCTTGCAAGCTGAGAAAAACGAATATAGAATTTAATTATACTATCTTGTCTAAGTTCCCTTTTTAGGAGGAAAATAACCTTCTTTGTTACAGTTTCCTGTACTTTAACTTTCTTACTAATGAATTCCTGGATTTGGTTCTAAAGCATTCTGTAACAAGATTTGGAAAATTTGTGCACACATTATTAAATTAAACAAATTACACATAGCTTCCAAGAAAATAAACTAATGAGAGCTTGTATGTAAGAGAAATAGACAGTACAAGTTATGTAAAGACAAAAAATGTACTCTGGCATAGCACAACAGAAGTAATCAATATCACCAACATATGATTCTCTCATGCATATTTATAAAGATCCGTAAGTAAAAGCTCCCACCCACAAATGCATAACAAACAAAAATCATAGTTCTTTGGGAAAGAGACTTTGTATAATCTGATAGAAAAATTTTACTGTGGCATACTTGAAAATAGATTGAAAATTATTGCCCTACTTTGAGCATTTCCTGAAATGCACTGTAGTATCAGTACAAAGCCGACAGCATCAATCAGGAATCTTCAGAGATGCTTCATTTGATTTTTCATAGAGATGAGAAAGCAACACAGTGACTGAACCAAGCAATTCCAGATACTTACAGCATATTAATCATTTTGAAATGAACTCCTTTTATCTGCAGCTGTAATGGTTTAGAAGACATTTCCTAAACAAATAGGTATTTTATTTTCTATTACAACTGATCAAACTCAGACTCACATAAGAATTTAAAAAAAAAAAAATTCAAACCAACCAAAAAAACCACCAAAAAGCCACAAAACAATAGTAGTATCTTTTATTAAAAAGCATGCTTACAAATGTGAAATCATAGTTACAGAAGTTCAAATAAAGCTTATTTTATAAATTCTATCTGACCTTGGATTTGACAAGTCTTTATACGGGTCAAGAATATGAAAGAGTTTCCATTACCTGAAGTTATCTAAGTATTGTTCAGATTGGTTTTCAGGATGAAATACGAGCTGAAGTTTGTATTTACTTCATGCACAATCACTTTTAACCTTGCTATTTGCACAGCAGATGTCTTCTTCACAAGACTACAGAAGCTATTGACTATAAATCTTGATAAGATAAGCTGTTCATTCCTTGCTTGTCAGAGCACTCTAAAAAGTCGCATAATAGAATACAATTACTGAACAGAGGCAAATACTAAATGCTGATCCTAGGGTTCTTATGGTAACTTCAATAGGACTTCCATACAAGTAAAACCAGCAGAATTATAACCATTGTAAGAAAGTCATTATATAGAATTCAATTCACTTGTGAAATTTAATTTATACGAATCCCAATATTAATTGGCATCACTTTAGAAATCTCAATAGTTGAAAAGAAGATTTAATGCTCATATTCAGCTACTTCCTTTATCCTTGCATCTACCTATTTGGTCATCATGAAACAATGTGTGGCTGTAGTAGAAGTGAAAAAGCTGGTATCCCCCATCCCATGCTATGTGGGAAGAGAGTGGCCAAGACAGTCAACTCAATAGTTTAAATGAACAGAAGCCTCCACTGAGAGCTTTCCACTATCTTTGGAAATAGTTTGGGAAAGCAGGTTCTGTCCATTTTCTGCTTTACAGAGTTGATTAAGGAAGTTTGTTCCACTTACAAAAATGACACTAAATCAACACAAGAAGAAGGATTGAGGGCTTAGACCTCCTGTTAAGAACAGAAAGGTATGAAAAATACACAGCAGATGGTATTTCGGGCACATGTGTCTTCACAATAATGGTTAAACAGAAAAAAAAGGTAGATGAGGTAGACTACCCTACAGAGATGGAAAGATTGTTCCTTCATTTAGAGAGTTACTAATGTGCTCAGGGCAAAGTTTCTAACTGATCTAAAAAAAGTCTGGCATTTTTGAATTTAAATAAATTGCATTTAGTGAAGTCACTACAAGAAGAAAAGTCTTATCTTCTTAATCTCTGCCCAGAAGGTGAAACAGAAAACCACCACTTCTGTTATTTCAGTTGTCACCTACTAATGAATTTTCTAGAAATACAAAACTGATTCTGTTTTTATGTATATGATGATAATGAGCTACTACTGAACTTTCTGAAGTTGAAAAGCAGTCAGGCCATTTTCTAGGGCAAAACTGACTTTCTGTGGGATAGTAATTCACTAATGCTAAGCATCAAAAGATGTGCTGTGATTGAATTTTTTATAGGATTCCATGCTTTAGCTTACAACATTCTACAGCGTTTAGACATCTGGGCTTTTCAGAACAAACAGAGAAGTTATCTGCAACCCTACCTTAGAAGAGGACTTAATGGATAAACTAATGAAACAATTGGTCAATCACACAATAGTGCCATAAGTTAGTACCACCTTTAAAGCATATGTACATAGGGACTCTTTGGTCAAATTATGTGACTAATACGTCTGTCCTAGAACAAGCAGCAATTTCAAGCATTGAGGCCATGCTGCTGAGAACGCAGCTGTGTTGGGCAGGTCACGTCTCCAGGATGAAGAACTACTGCCTGCCTAAGACTATGCTTTATGGTGAACTTGCCACTGGCTATGGCAAGAGAGGAGCCCCGAAGAGGAGATACAAGGACTCCCTGAAACAACATCTCAGCCTTGTCCATATTGATCACCTTAACTGCTCTACTCTGGCCTCCAATCGGGAGGTCTGGAAACACACTATTTTTAATGCCACGGATGTTTTTGAGAAGGCATGCAGGATCACTCTTGAGGAGAAAAGACAGCATAGAAAGAATCATGTCTTGCAGATTATACCTCCTAAGGAGTCCTTCTGCTGTGCCTTTTGCAACCACTCTTGTCTGTACTGCATTGGCCTTTTCAGCCATCAGCGCGCTTGTAAAAAGCGCTGGTGAAGAGCATGGATGGAGCCCTCCCTGGATCTTCGTTCACGAAGCCTAGCCATGATTTGATTGACTGATACAGGGACTCAAAAAACATTATAATTACTATACATACGCTGTTCAAATAATCTGTGTATACTAAGTCAAATAAACTTGATTTGCTCAATTCATACAGGGGATTCTGCACTGGCAAGACCGTAGTCATCTTTCGTGTGCTGCAATTCGGTCTCCTTTGCTGGCATGCAGTTGTCAAAGCCTTCTGAAAAGCAGAAATTCCCTACTGCACTTTCTGAATTAAAAGTAACAGAAATTACAGAAGTATACCTACACCATCCTCTTTAATACTTAATTAGCTATCCAATCAAATAATGAAACCAAGCAAGATGATATGACTGATAGAACTGATCAACTTAAATTGTTATTTATCATATTGTTTGTCTCCAAGTGACCACAAAGACTTAACACAAGTAGTGAAGAGAGCCATTCTTCAGTTTAAGATCAAAGTTTAACAGATCTGCTGGTGATTCTCCTATCTCCCTTTTTCAGCCTTTGAAATTTCTTTTCAGCAAACTAATTCCCATTCAGTTTTTCCAAGTCTTTAAGTTTTTTCTAAGTTAGAAAAGAATGATATATCTGTTTTCAGAGACCCATAGTCCACAGTCTTCCACATTCTTACACAAGCAGTAGACCTTACTATCTGAGTACCATGAGCAAGTGTTCTTTTGTAATTGCTGCATACAGTAAAGCAATTGTTTTGAGGCCATTTAGAAGTCATCTCTTGTATTGAAGATAAAAATAGTCATGAGATCAGATAGGTAACTTTCTGTGCATGGGAAGTTACACAGCGACAATAATATGCACGAGCTGTAGAATTAGGTCTGTAACTGAAAAGCATTCCTAATAAATCTAAAACCAGCAGACTGAATAAATGTGATGGTGCACATGAAATTCACAATGTACATCTATTTGCAGGAGAAAATGTGCAGAAGTAAATGATTACTGTCTTATGGCAAATAAACATGACATAACATTACCTTTAAAGGAGAAAAATTTCAAATTAAGTTAAACATGACCTATCCATCACTTGAAATGGTTGATGACAAATCTTTCTTTTTTTAAGCACCATCTTCTCACCTTCTCTAGCACACACACATACTTGTTACAAGCTAAAGAGTAAGTTATTTTCATGCAAGTTGGTCAGTACCTTTTTCCAGATAATTGAATACTTTCTACAGCATATTCACTTCACTGACAATTCAGATGTTGATGCTTCGAGATAGTACTTCTCCAAACCAAATGCAATTCCATGATCTTCATGCTTAGTGCATGCTTAGCTCACAGATTTCCTCCTTCAAAGAGCTTCCACAGAAAAAAAGTAAATTCAGACTTCAGCTAACAAGCAGTAGAAGTTTCAAAGGAAAAAAAAACAAACCCTAAGCATGGCTACATTTCCTATGAAATTTAACTGCCCCATGCATACTAGTACTCAAACACACCTCTCTTGTCGACAAGTAGCCATCCACCATGTCTAGTTCTATACTCTAATATACCAATCTAATGCTAAACCTGTAAAGTAGACTGAAATATGCTACTCCCAGTGGATGTTTAACTCCATTGAAATTCCTTGTTCTTTTCTATTCCATCCATATTGTAACCCACCTCCTAATTACAGTAGAAGAGGGAAAATTTAGAGCCCACATTTCTACTTTGGGAGAATAACAAGACAAAATTCAGTTTAGTGAACAAATAGGGGGGGAAAAAGGCAGCAATTGAAAAAGATAAGGGTCCTTAAACATCTAAATTTTTTCCTACTATGCATGGTTCATATCTCCAGCTGCCAGTCTGTCAAGTGTGACGGTAACTGGTGTGATAGAAATCTGCTAAACAAAATAGGATGCCATGAACAGCCTGTTTAACAAAACAGTGGGAAGATCACATTAGCAATAAACACAAGAAGTGTAAGAAGATTTGTCAAAAGCCAAGTAAAGGGCCACTTTTCTGCTCTGTAATTGAGCAGTCCTTTTTATTGGTTACCTTTAAGACGAAGCAGAGAAATTCAGGACTTATACATGTGGATTTCATAGATTCATAGGATGGACAGGTTGGAAGGGACCTTAAAGATCATCTAGTTCCAACCCCCCTGCCATGGGCAGGGATGCCAATCACTAGACCAGGTTGCCCAGGGCCACATCCAGCCTGGCCTTGAACACTGCCAGGGATGGGGGATCCACAACCTCTCTGGGCAACCTGTTCCAGTGCCTAACCACCCTCCGGGNCGTAGCCCAGGATGTGGTGGGGTCTCTGGGTTGTGAGTGCACATTGCTGGCTCATATCCAGCTTTTCATCTATCATGACCCCCAAGCCGTTCTCTGGACGGCTGCTTTCAATGAATTCCTCACTCAGTCTGTACTCGTACCTAGGATTAATCCTACCCAGATGCAGGACCTTATACTTGGACTTATTAAACTCCATTTTATTCTCATGGGCCCACTCTTGAAGTTTATCCAGGTCGCCTGGATTTATAGGGATAGTAATATAATGTCATGTGATTCCACCTGTTCCTGAATAAAAATGCTTTACTCTGATTCAGATGTTCTGCTTCTAAAGCTTTGATTCATAATTTCATGGAAATATAAATGTGGACACAGAGAGCCTGCCTTTCAATGTGGACTTCTGCTTCTAAGAATACATTGAAAACAGAAAAATCCCTAAAATGTTTGCAGTTATTTGTTTTGGGGAGATAGCATATGTGTGATGAAAAAGGGTTGAATAATCAGTAAGATTACATTATTACAATCCAAAATCAAAACCCCTAGAGGTCAGACATGCTGGGAGATCCAGAATCACTTTCTTACAAAACAGTTATAATCATGGCTATTTGTCCAATTTAATCCAGGATTAATCTTATGAAATAAGCATAATGGTAATAATAGTAAACAACTTAAAATCTACAAGATAAATTGACAGCATCAAAACTTCATGGTCTTTGTCTCATTAAGAAGGTACACGAGACCAAAACCTTTAGAAATTTGGAGAAAAGCAAGCTCTTCAAGTCCAGAATAAAACTTTAAAAATCCAACCATTCTACAAGTAACAAACTGTGGTGTGACAGCTGTTCAGAGAAAAGGCTCAGATGCCTATGGATCAACAGGTAGCTACTCTCAGTGATTTGGTAAAAGATAAAAAGCCCACCACTTCTGTACACACACATAACATTTGTTAAAAGACATTTTCTGCGAGAAACCAAGGAAGCATTATAGAAGTAAGGACGAAAAAATAGAAAGTGGTAAATATCAAGTATTATTCACACTGCATGTGGGTAACAGCAAAGTTCTGTTGAACACGCTTTGAACACAATATATTAAGTATCCTCTCCCTCAATGCACACTTTGAGACACTGTTTCCTGAAACTGCTGTTTGGCTCAGGCTTGAAACAGAAGTATTTCACCAGAAATATAAGGCATTTTGGAAGGAATGAAGAATCCAACGGTTTAGATGTTTTTCAAGATCAAAATCAGTAGAAATGCGCAACAAAGGAACTCTAGAGAAAAGCAGAACGGCACCAGTGCAAATCATCGTACAGCATACTCTGACAGTGCATTTATCTCAGGAAAACAAGAAAGAGTGCAAAGATTCCATATAAATATTTTTAATTAATTCAAAGGAAGTTTCTACTGTTTTAAGATAGAGTAATCTCAAAACCCTAGATTGTTCAGTACCATATTGTATATTTTAAAAGCTGGAAATGGGACCTCATCAAGAGGAAAAGGCTAAGTTGTCCCTGGCCACTTCTAAGATGTCTTACCATGTAACAGGTAATGAGCAAAATCAGATCATCATCATTTTTTCCTAGGAGGAAATGCATGCTAGACTGAGAAAACTGAACTTGTTAGCTGAACTATAAGCCATTTATTACTACTTTATCGCACTGCCAAGCAATTCTGTCCAGAGAATGTACATCTAGGTTTTTACCATACAGAGAAAAAAACTTGCCAACTGAATCTCAATAACAGAAAAAAGACAGATACTTCTTAAAATGTGATGTAGATAAAATGAAGTAAGCCATGGCTACAAAATATTATTAAAAACCCTTCTTTCAAAATAGTTAACAGATCGACTTTCAAAACAACCAGGGACAAGACCTCAACCCCCTCTCAAAATCACAATAGACATTAATTTATCTCCAACCACTAGCTGGAAGAGAGTAGTCCTTCTAAATTACTCTTACTTCTCAATAAAAAACTTTTTTCAGAATTACTGAAAACACGCAGTTGTGTTTGTCAAATGATTTTTCAATAGACAGGATATGAAACCAAATTAGCAGCACTTACCAAATCTGTGTAAGGTTAGTGTAAAGTGGTCACATAATTTCAAATGACTCACTGTATGAAAGACACCATTCCAGACTAAACTGTCGTTGGGATGCATATTGCAAAGTATTTCAAACACTGTAATTATTCAAGCAGTACTTTTTCTTTTCTCACTTTTGCAAACCCTTTAGTAGCAACTCCCATGCCTTAAACCTTGAAAGTCACCAGTTAAAAAAATGTCACTGATACCTCTCTGTTTCCCCAGTCCAACTGAAGGAGGTACAAAGGCCAAAGCTTTTTCTTCAGTTTCTTTCAGCACTGCTGTAGAAGCCAATATTAGGGAAAGGAACTCAACCACAGCAACACTGATAAAGAGGAACTGCAGGAACTACATTCTTCAGCAAGAATAGCCCCAAATCCACCAGGCATTAGAAAAAAAAGACAGAGATAGGGTACACCTAACTGGTTTTATTGCCTGAGAAGGCCTCAGCTATGTAAGACTCAGAAAATGAAAAGCACCTTACCAATTCACAGCAATATTAACATTAACAGTTGAGGTTAAAATGCATGCTGCAATAAATTTCAGTTCCCATGTAGGGAAATTATGCAACTGTGGTATTTAATGGGTTTGTTTGCCTGGGAAAGGAAGATAGGAACAACGATCTCCAATTTTAAGTGACCAACCTAACTAAGAAGAGGAAGTCTGGAAAAGTGCATTACAAGGTTTATGTTCCATTATTCAAGTGACTAATAATAACAACAGCAGTCTTGGAATAAAACACAACTCTTCTAGTGTTATAAAACAGTTTCTTAGTAGAAGAGGAGTATTCAGACATGGACTAAGAGAAGTGAGAATTAACTTGCCAGGAATTTAAAGGTGTATAAATTATTTACATAACAGATTTACTTTTTGTCATTAATTTTTCAGGTTTAGTTAAGGATAAGGAGTCAGTAAGTTAGTTCATGTGTAACATTTTCAAAAGCAGTCACCTTTTTTTATTTAAATCTAATACTTCAAAATTTGCTTTAAATTATTTTAGTTCTTTTCCTTTTCCTTGCTTTTCATTTTTGAATATTTTTTGTTTGTTTTCTGCATGACTTCAGATTCAGGCTGAGCAGTTTGGGGCTCCATTCAGAAAACCAATAGCATGCAACTGCCCTAAAAATGATTCCTTATTCTATGATCTTGCTTTCTAAAGCACCTGAGTTCCCTTTAGAGCAAAAGAGATCACAGCAGTGGGCAGAGGGATATATGCAAGCTTCCTCAAGAATTCCCCTTGTTTTTTGTCAGAATGTCTTTTTTCAAGGTATGCAAAGGAAGAAGGCATAAGAGATGTCTAAATCAAACCTCTCCTGGAACATCTCCTTTTGAATTTTCTCCCTTTTCAAAAGACCGGGAAATGGGGATTTTTGCCTTGATTAGCATAAGAACTCCAATTGCTTACAAAGTATATTCACATTAACATATAATTCAATTAGTTCTATTATTATTATGAAGAGTATAGTATCAATGCAAGTTGAGGTTTGAATGAAAAAATCTGGAACAGAAATTTATCTCATGTTAGAACACGAGATACATCTCCATATGTTGTACTCAGTACATGATATATTGTGTATTTTAAATCTTTACCAAAGAATCAGAGACTTCATGAAGGTACTATCACCAAGTTCTCAAAAGCAGTTCAAATCCTTGGATATTTAAGGCTTGTTTCCATTGAAGTGAACAGCAAAAATCCTCAGAACTAACGGTAAGTAAAATCAAGGTTTGTACCTTGTCATACATGGTGTTCCCTTGGCAGAGGACTTCCCATGGGAAAGAACTCAGGCTTAAATTCTTAAAAGGAATAATTATTACTAGAGGATAATAATAACTAAAGAACAATCATCAGTTTTAGCAGTTTGCCACTAGATGGAGCAATTTAATATTAAAATTTCCATTTATAAAGAAAATCCTCTTGTAGTTCCAGATCTGCACTAATACACCTTTTCCAGTATCAAATTTACATATTTTTTCTTCATTTTATCCTCAGGCTACTTAGAAATACTGTGTCCTTGCAGACTATGCAAGTAAGAAAAAAGTTGCATATCAATAAACACAAATGTTTCTGTATTTTACCTGCATTACAGCAAAGATTGGAAACAGCGAGAAGTGCAATTCTAAAATACTTAAGTTACACTATTAATTTCATTTATCCACCAATCTACACCACATAATCTTCAGAAACATTAAAAAATATTAAGCAGTTTATCAGAGCATTATGTTCTCTATTCACCAGAGGCACTAGAACTCTTTGCCAGCAAAAATTATTTGAAAGTAGAATCCTTAAGACTACCCTAACCTTTACGCCAGCTTATATAATCAGAATTCTTCTATATTTTAATAACAAAACTAAGATATAAGAAGATCTGAACTGGAACATGAGAAAAAGAGACTCGACCTCATTAGCCTGAGTCCCAATTTACATCGGTCGTACCTACGATCCCTGTAGAACTTCAGAGCCTTCTGTCAGTATAAGACAAAAAGTTGAACCTATGGCTACTTAAAATTTGAAATGTTAATTTCAAGCAACAAATTTACAGTTGTCGCTCTCCAAAATACTTCCCAGTAACATCCATCTGTACCTTGTAAAGGTGATGTGTATGTTTAAAAAACATAAAACAATGTTGTAGCTCAATGCAGCTCTGAGGCACCAAAGGAAGTAAATCCTCAATGATTACATAGGTCTTACAATCCTTCTTAGTTACTGGGATTTGCTTGGAAAAGAGGAAGCGATGAACTGTTAAGGACAGTCCACAAATGCCAAACCCCATCTGGCCTCAGCTTCACCTTTTTCTTTTAAATTACTTCTGTTGTATTATACTTATGCAGGCACAGTCTGAAAATCACTTGGGGTCTTTCTGTGGCCCCTGGTGCGATAACTGTGCCGACAGCAGAGGGAGCATTAAACTCATTGCCCACGGTAAAGTGTGGGGAGTGATACCCATGTTCCTAGAATCCTTGTATGGGTAGGATGTGCTCATTAGCCTTCTGGCAGTCATCCTAGGAGAAGGACAACTCTAATTCCAAACCTGGGCAGATGGAGCTCGTTTAGTCCTGCAAGGCCTTCCATCTAAGAGAAGGACACTCTAATAAAACCTTCGTCCTAAGGACTTCACTGCCAGCATCCAAGCTTGCTAGGTCCTGGCAGATGAACCTTAGGACTAAAGGGTGGGTCCAGCTCTGCACATGCTGTGTCTCACCTAAAAAAAATCCATTGCACAGGCTCGAGGGTGCTATTCGCTATCCTCTTTTTATCAGTGCGCTTGGAAAAGGCGCTGATGAGGAGCATGGATGGAGCCCTCCCTGGATCTTTGTTCACGAAGCCTAGCCATACAATACAATTATACTTATGAAATATTCATATCTTTGAAGTATAGTTTGATATTCTGAATGTTATGAAAACAAGTTATAATATACTGTCTGCTGTATCTAAAGTCTGAATACCTCATAATGCAGTACACAACTTTATTACCCTGCATATTATTGCACTTTTCTAACGTTAAATCAACTTCCACTTGCATAGCAGACATAAATAAAAGCTGAATTTAAGCAGTGTTTAGGTCCACGGTGAAAATATGTGCTTTTACTGTCTGGATGTGGTGCTTTATTCTATCACATTTCAAATATTAGCCCAGTACACTTCAGCCCTCTCAAGCATGAACTCCACTTCAGTGTTTGCCTCTGGCTGACTGCTCCTTGACAGTGTAGCTACAGAAAACAGATCAAGACTCCACAACATTTTTCCACACGTTCTTCAGTAGCTTCTAGCCTCATGTTTCCTACAAAGGAGAAACCAGTTCACTAAGTGCAAACTACCTGCTAGGCAGCAAATCATCTTGTAAGTATTTTATATTTCTACTAGAATATTTCATAACATGATTATAATGAATTGTTCAAATCCAAGGTCATACTGATAGTGTGAGATTTCAGTGAGTGCAATTCAAGATGCTTCAGCACTACCTAACCCAAACTGATTCCATTTAGTCCTTTAGACATCCAGTGTCCACTCTATAACATAAAAACAGATTAAACCATAATATTGTTTACAAGAAAATGTATAACACTTTAAATAAAAAGCTATTAGTATCTCTATGTCTAAGCAAATTAAGAGAAGCATTAGAATTTAATTGCTGTTGCTCTTTCAGATGCCTAATCATTTCACTACTTAGTCAGAAGAGCCACTCCACAATTAACTTTTCAACTAGTCTCAAGTATCGAAATGTCATCTAAGCCTTTCTACATAGCATGTATTTTCAAGCAACACGAGAATGGCAGCAGATTTATTCTTACAAGAGAAAGTGCCTTTGAACACCCTGAAGAGGCGTGAAAGTTTCAGTTATAGCTACTTAAAAAGGTATCCCAAATGGAATGTGTGTGATTAACTTCCCTGCTTACTCCTATTATGGCTATCCCACTCCAAAGGGGGCAAAAGTAGAAGAGGGGAAAAAAATGGAAAAAAAAGAAGAAATAAAGAAGGAAAAAGGAAAGAGATCCTATTCTTACTTCCTCGTTTATGCTTAAACAACAGTTTATTAAGTGGACTACGCTGTAACAAGTCATCTCTGAAACACAGGTTTCAAAAGCAGTAGAACATGAACCAAAGTAAGGTGAAGCTGCACTAAATTACACAAGAACAAGCTTTTTTGCCATAGCCTGAGACTAAAAGAATCATGGGTGGGAGAAGACAGGGAATGAAGAAAAGGAAAAGAGAAAGGGAAGCAGTAACATGGTATTAGCACTATCATTTTCTGAATGTGTCTTTCTCTTGATACTGTTTGATGCAATTGTCATTTTTCTCTGAAAGTTGTCAAGCTCTCTTCTGGGGATGCCAGTCCCAGCAAAGCAAGGAGTATGCAATTAGAGCTAGTTATAAACCTGCTTGGTAACTCTCATTTTAAGTGTTCATTAGGTGAAGATAAATTTGCCCTTTTAATTTGGAGACATTGCACAGTAAGTACAAGCTAACAACTACTTAGGACTTCAATCCCTGACAGAGTCACATACGCAGGCTACTATCTCTGAAAGGAAATAAAGACAAGAGCAAAACAACTAGCCATCAAGTTTTCCATAACCAAAAAAAATCAGTACCATCTAAGACTGTCTGATGAAGTCTGTTTCATGATCATTTGGCATAGTTGTTTATAATGTCCACAAACATATTAGAGCTAAAGAAAACTTTGATTACCAAAGACATTGCACTGCAGTAACACATTTTCAGGCAACAGTTCCCATTTCTGTGGATCTTTGCTGTAAATTTCAAAACAACAAATTGAAATTGATTGCAGACAACCAAAAGTTCACAAGTCACGCGCGTGAACTTCCACAGCACAGGGTGAGACCAGTCTGTCAGCACCATGATGCAGAGGGGAATGGACACAACCTTCTGCATTTTGCACATGCTGCTGAGAGCTACTAGCAAATCTGCAGTCTAGCACTGCTGGCAGCAACAGACTTTCTGAAGGCAGACCAAATCCCACCTTATAAGCATGCAACAGAGACATCCCTGCAGCAGCCTTTCAAGCACAGATCTCCTACTTAGCAAAGATTTCTCTGGGGATGCCCATGTCCAACTCATCCTTTGCAACACATTTCCCTTTCCTCCGAATGCAGACTCGGACTTCAGCTATGATTTGACTCTCAAATATTATATTTGCAAATTCTTTTGTAGGAATTTGATTTTCCTAAAAGCTACATGTGAAAATCCTACAATTATCTCCAGAGCCCAAATTTTCAAGTGTCTATTCATAGCAACTTCAGGTCACAGCCATCTACATTTCTTCAGAAAGTCAGTCCCTTTCATAACAGAATAATGTATTTTGAATCACTCTTAAATGCGTCTTGCCTTGGTATTATAATGAACTAACATACTTTAGATCTGCCATTACTTAATATGCTTGCAACTGACAGAAGCAAAGCAATGAGACCAGGACTATCCAAAGGTATTGTTACCTTGCTTGTACTGAACTCTTATCTACACTGTTAGAAAATAAGGCCTTGATTTTACCAGTGCTATGCCAGGCCCTATTCACTTCAGAGGATTCAATGGAAGCAAAAGAATCCATCTGTGCAGAGCTCATTGCAGAAACAACACTGAATATGTTAAGCCTGATCCTATAATCAAGTTTAATTAAAATCACTGGGACTTATCAGAGGTGTAAAGATCCATCATGTTGATCCACTTGTAGGATCATAGCCTTAATGTAAAGACATAAAGCATTTTGTTATTACTTCAAATAATCCAAGTTGATCTCATTTAAAGGAATGAGGTCTGATCTTACAGCTGGTTCTGCACAGGTAGGGCACTTTGTCTCCACAGGTTTCCCGTGACACTAACTAACATAAGGCACGTTTTCCCTTTTAAGAGGAGGGAAAAGAAGAACAGGAGGCAGCAATAGGAACGAACCTCATTCCCCTGGAGCACTCTTTTCTCACTGACTGCTAGTCTTCCCAGTGTCCAGAATTAATAAAACAGACAGTAAGATAAGGTTTGTTGCACTCCACTCCTCCTAGCATCTGCCCACTTGGCTGGCTGATTATATGCCAACATCTAGCCCTGGGTAATGATATGTAAACACAGAAGACAAATTTTAACTAGGAAGTGTGCAGCAACTGCTAGTAGGGTTATGATTACACCACAGTACTCCACTCAAAAGTTGTAAGATTAGCTGTGTAATTAAAAGAGCAATGAATGAATAGTTTAAGACTATGCAAAGCACCACAAGAGTTAAATAAATTTCCATAGTCATTTTAGTTTTCTGTTTACAACATATCATCCTCTCCACTGTCAGTGGTACATCAGTAAGAACATCAAAGAGAGAGCTCTCATGCTCTCTATCAGAAGTCTTTTTTTTATACGGAATTCCCTTAAAGAAATCTGAGTAATTAACTTCCAAGAAATATTATGGAAGAAGTGAGTTTTCAAGAAAGGAAACAACATTCTGAAATGAAACACATTAGAATCATCCACACTTTTGATTTCATTCCCCCCTCCCTGTTTAGCATTATCTTTAATAAACACCAGCAAGTTACTGGTCTAAGAAAAATTATTAATTTTTATCTCAAAGTTTAACCTGATCTAGGCACATTTCTCTCAAATCTACTGCAAGATTTATTATTGGAAGCTCTTTAAAGCAAAAGAGCTTCCTCTTATTCCCACACTGATTTCAAAAACAAAACAGGAAGATGAAAAATATTATTCTTCATTGACATACTATTTTTTCAACATTTCCCGGCTGAAGTAAACAAACAAAGAAGGCCAAGACGTATACATTCTCCTATCTCATTTTTCCTGTGCCTCATAGCTCCAGGATTTCATAAGGTTTTCAGAGGATCCAACCTAGAAGGACAACTATAGGAATACAAGAGTAACACTGCTGTGTCTTGAAGACAGGAAGAACAAGCAGTTACATTATAAAAAATCTGTTGTGCTTTTTTTTTTTTAATAAAAATAACATAGGGACCACAATTATTTTATATACTTGTCTTTATTCCTAAGCAAAAGAAGAAAATGCTATATCCTAAAGTAGACTTGAACTGTGAATTCAGAAAGATCTCCTTTAATAGGTATCAATATTATTTCCAAAATTAAATAATCTTTACCCCACTCCATCAAAAATGTCACTAATTCCTAGAGCTTGTTCTGTGCCTAAAAAAGTGGTGGGCTGGCCTAGTACTGCTCTGCCTCCACTCATCTACTAACACAGTGCGTGTATAATAGTACCTAATTTCTTCCTTCCCAAGTGTTTGATTTAGCCCATACCCAAGCACGTCTCTACACTGTTGTCCCTCTAGAACACACCACTAATTCAAACAAGCAAGATTAAACATAAGCTTAAATAAAAACTTTCTCCTGGTAGAGTCATGCTGGTAGTAAGTATAATAATATAATAATCAGCACCTATTTGGTGTTCTTCTCATGTCCTCAATCCTCATTTCAATACATATCATCAAGTGAAGGCAAGTTCTTCCTCAGATAATATATAGGACTAGTTAAACTTATTCTAAAAATATCCTAAACTTGTCTTACAATATCCTGTATATTTTTGTAAAGAGTTCTGTACCATGGTCAAGGGTTCACAAGGTATGCTTTGCATCACTTGGAACACTGGAAGTCTCAGCTATTTACTTTTCCAAGTCTTTGGGACAAAGACTTTTTAGTAACACAAACTGAAGAAAAGAAGTAATTAATTAGCCAATGGTACTTACACCCTTTTCATTCAGTTTGCTTTTCTAGTATGTTAACTGAGTGTAGGTAATAAGCTGACAGAATAACGGCTGAAGAAATAACATTCAGATATTTTAACGCACAGGCTGAATTCATGATTCCATATAATGCTAAATTCTTGGACTTATATACTTAACTGCCTTCTATTTTGAGACTCACTCAGAATGTTCTCTCTTGCCTGCTAGTTTGCTGTAATAGCACTTAAACATAGATGCTCCAACACTGCCTTCTGTTTTCCAGACTCTGGAGGAAGCTAATGCTGTTTTTATCAAACCAGTTCCTCTTGATTCCCATATTTTCTTAGGGGCACAATATGTGTTTCCCTCTGACTATACCTTGTAAAATATGCATGCTAGTATATTGACTCTTCCTCCTTTGCAATGGGAACTGGCTAGTAGCTTTGCTGCAGGAATGAACGACATAAATGCTTACAAGTATATAAAGTCACTAAGTCACAGTAATTCTGTCATTTCTGATTACTTCTATATATCCTTAAATATCTATTCTCAAAATGAGTTCAAACGAATTTTAAATACAGTTTGACATCATTCTATTGAGCTTAAAATGAGAAATTACTGTATAAATACCTTTGCCCTCTGTCTTCTTACACAAGGTGCCCAAAATTGCACCATGCTCCACAAGTAAAGCCAATTCATGCCTTCTGACATGTGACTGCTAAACTAAGACTACTTCATACAACTGATAGCAAAGCTACTCTATCACACATTTTACTGGATAATGTGAAACTTTGCCTTTGGGAAAAATTGAGCCAGGAAGTCTGGTGAAGAATAACTAGGATTCCCACACATAGCCTTTTTTCACGACTGAGTCATATGAATAATTTCTAAAATTCTCTTTCTTTATAACTAAGGTATGAGTTATGGCTCTTGATGACATAAATATGTTTACCTGATGCCCAGATTCAGAAAAGTGACCTACATGACCTCCCAAATTAGCATTCTTCAGATAGTTTGAAATTGCACAGTAGGTTAAAAAACCAAACAAAACAAAACAAAAGCCCCACCAAACCTCAAGAACCCAAACAGCATTTGAGATATTTACATACAGGAGGTGTATGCTTCAGAAATGTTATCCAAGTGCTAAGCCAGTTCCTGATACAAATTAACACAATTTACAATGTAGCCTCAGATGTTGTATACTTCTTTGTGATATCTAAGATGTGTTTTCCTCACTGATTGCTGTCATGCACCAATACAGCAGTTAACAGTAAAAAACCTTGCATTAAAACTCTGTCAAATCTATGAATTTTCATTGTTCTTTGTAAAATAGTGACTGTTAGACAAACGGCAGGCAAAGTTTTCCTCCCAGCCTGTAATCACCTGGCCACACAGAACAGAAATTAAGCCACTAGCTTCAGTTGGATTGTCTATATGTTGATTTGTGTATGTGCAAGATTATGAAGTATATCAACACAGTTATTTAGGTGTAAGTCAGCAAAAAAGTCTGATTTCTGTGCATTGCTACTGCAGAACTATCTTACTATTTACTTTATGTGAAATTAACTGCATGCATATGTTCATAAACTTTTTGTACTGCATAACAGCACTTCAGATTGTCTGGTTTGTTTTGTGCTCAAAGTTAGAAGTATAAGAACACTTAAAATGTTTCAAATTTCCTAGGAATAGTTGTAATAATTTAATGTTAACTTCTCCCATTCCCTTCTTCTTCAACAAGAAAAAAAACAACAAAAACAAGCAACAAAAAGCCCCACCAATCCTCCAAAATTTAACTTACAGTTCTAGAGCAAACAGACTACTATTGCCTTATAGCAATAGAGATGCACTAGAATAAAACAGAAGAAATGCTAATGCTTGCATGAAGATGAATCTATCAAAAATGGCTCCACTTATATGAGTTTGACATGAATTCCAAAGATAAGAAAACCAGTTTTAATTGCCCCACACGATGTTTTGCATGAGTTCAATTAGCCTAATATAATATCTAATATTACAGTGGAATGAGAATGCAGATATGTATAGACTGGCCAATAGAAAGGATGTGTTTATGGACAGGTGAAAAAAACCACCAATCAACACAGGCAGGAAATTGAGAATAAATACTAGTGTCACATGCTGCCAAGAAGGAAGAGAAACCATTTCCTCCCAGACACTGAAATTGACTTTGAAGCTCTCAGCTTGTTGCTCTGCAAACTAACTGAACAGTGCCACCCTCCCCCTCCAAAACTCACCAAGCACCCCAATTACTTATGTTTAGCCCTTTAAACTCTTAAGAATAGCATAAACAGCCCTCACTCACCACAACCTCCTAGGCCACCACTCCAGGTTCCCAGGGTGGCAGGTGGCTGCCCTCTCTCCGGGCGCTTGCGACAAGCATGACCTCNGCCGGCGGCGGCGGCAGCAGCGTCCAGGTGCGGACTTCAAACCCCAGCGCAATGGCGTCCAATGCAGCCGAGAGGGAGATCCTCTTCACCGAGCTGCAGGTAAGCGGCGGCGGNATTGAGAATAAATACTAGTGTCACATGCTGCCAAGAAGGAAGAGAAACCATTTCCTCCCAGACACTGAAATTGACTTTGAAGCTCTCAGCTTGTTGCTCTGCAAACTAACTGAACAGTGCCACCCTCCCCCTCCAAAACTCACCAAGCACCCCAATTACTTATGTTTAGCCCTTTAAACTCTTAAGAATAGCATAAACAGCCCTCACTCACCACAACCTCCTAGGCCACCACTCCAGGTTCCCAGGGTGGCAGGTGGCTGCCCTCTCTCCGGGCGCTTGCGACAAGCATGACCTCTCCCCTTTTTGAGCTAGCTGCTTTTGCTAAAAACCGGTCAGAAGGCCTTGGCTGTGAGCCCCCGCAATCCCCAACACCGGGGTGTGTCACGCCCCTCTACCCCTGCCACCACAGGAAAAAACGACAGGACCCTGAACACTGGAGCTTTACAGAAGGGGAAAGGGCCGGTAGGGGAGCGCGGCGACGCGGGAGGATGGCAGCGAGAAGGCCGACGAGCTGAGGGGACGGAGGGAGCTGAGGGGACTGAGGCGCCCTCGCCCTCGCGCCCAGTCTGCGCGCCACGCCTCGCGCCCTCTGTCCGCGGGGGGGCAGACTGCCAGCAGCCTCTCGGGAGCCCGCTCTTCCTCCTCACACGCGCTGTCACGTGCTCCAGGAGCCGCAAAGCAGCGACGCTTTTGCGACAGGNGCCGCGCCCCGCCGCCCCCTGCCCGCCGCTCGGCGCGGGGCGCCCATCCCACTCCACCCTGCGGCCGGGCCGGGAAAG
>VWZO01017501.1:475677-587918 GCA_013396975.1 Bucco capensis
CCCCCCCCGGCGGCCGCCCCGCGGGCGGGGGCCCCCCCGCCTCTAGCGTGGAAGCTGACCGCTCCCGCCGGCGCGGCGGAGCCGCTGCGGTGACTGGTAGCTCTCGCCCCCGCCCCGCCCTGGGCACGGCGCTCGGCGGCGCTCCGGCCGGCTGGGCTCCCGGTAGCTACTCCATCGCCTGCGTCAGGGTCAAGCAAAGAGCTTTTCTCCTGCATGTTGCACCGCGCAGGAGTCGGAGCTGCTTCCTTTAGGTAGGCCTTGAACTGGGAGCCTGTGAAGAGGAAAAAATGCTCTGACCAATGTTGTTACGTAGCAAGGGTTCTTGCGGCTAGGGGAAAAAAAAAAACCAACACCCCCCTTCCCCCCCCCAAAAAAACCAAACAAAAAACCCAAACAACGCACCAACACTGTAAAAGGCCCTGAAAACTCAAGGGCTGACTGTTTCCATCCTTGAGTTTGACTAGTTTTGGTTGTCTGTGCAGCTGTTGCTTTTCTGCTTGTCAGCTACAGGGTTAGATGCAATTGGGGAGCTTCACTTTTGGGCTCTTATCTTTAAATGTCAGCTTAACCTGCTGGTTCTTCCACTTCCTTGTCCAGAAGAAAGTTTGCTTCCTTTTTATTTATTTTTTTTATTTATTTACTTTTTTAAAAATATGCACAGCTAAATCTATGCGAGTTGTTATGGTTAACTAGGTAAAGAATGTGTCTCTGAATTTATTAGTTGGACAATTAGCCAAAGTAAGAAGTCCATAAATGGAAAGCATTGAATGTAATGCTCGAACAGAAATTAGAAAGGCGTGCTTTAAGGAGAAACTTTATTTCCTAAATGCTGTTAAATTCTCCTGTAATTTTAACTGTTTGTAGTGAGGTGTTTACTTGAGTAACAAAGGGAATGAAGGCACAACAGAGATGTAGCAGTCTACCTAATACGGTAGCACATGAGATGGCTGAAGGCTAAGAATCCATCTGAAATGCTGAACTTTAATCAGTGGCTCATAAGTGTCTAGGAAGAATCGCTATGTTAATACAAACTTGATATGATGATATATAAGCTGGTAAACCTGTTTGAAGTGGTGAGCTGTGTGAGCAAGTATGGTAGTATTACAGGTAAGCTACATGGAAGCAAAATTTCTGTAGAAATAGTGGGGTTTGGATTAATTTTAAACAGAAATGAATGAGAGGTTTTGTTTGGGAAGACATTTTGTTGTTGGGTGTGGGGAGGGTTGGGTTTTTTGTGTGTTTTTTTTTCTTGAAAGATGAGGCTGACAGTGGTACTAGTTAAACAGTAAAACCAACCAAAACAGGATGGATTAGATCCTTCAGTTGCACTGTCTTTTCCATTTTATGTGTTAACTTCTGTAACGATAAATACAGTTCTTTGGGCAAGACAGAAAGGTTACAAAGTTAACATGGAAATCCCAGTAGGGTTTAAGCTTTGTAAACTGCGAACTTTTAGGTTTTTTTAAGAGGAACTTCTATATCGGGAAGAATCACTGTAAAGGTGCTATTTTGTTTGCAGTGGCATATGTTAGCTGTGGAATGTGAAGGCATCAGTGCATTTTTCCTGTGAATTCTTAAAAACAGACTACTCTTCATACACCTGTGCATAAAAGCTACTTTAGTGACATGTTCCCAAATAAAGGGAACTACAGTGAAGTGTGAGATACGCCATTTCACTCATGTTTCCTCAGGAGGAAACTTCCTCTATCTAATGACTTCTAACTTTAAAAGTGCTTATATGTAAAATGGGCTTTTACTTGCATATTGCAGCCTTGCACAGAAAGATGAGGAAGTTGTACAATGCATGGCTACAGTAGAGGTCAAAAGCATCATGTGGTTGGGTGGATCGAGATCGTATATGATGTGTGGTTTAGATGTTTTGCTAATACTCATGAAAACCTACTGAAAACTAGTTAAACTTAGTATTAATTCTAGGCTTGATCCTGACATGGAACGTAAAGTGAGTATCAGTGAGTGATCAGTATAATGCATTGCTTATTGATATTTTATGTTCTTCATGCACTTGGTTATGGTAGCCCTGTGTATGCTCTGCATACACTTGGTTACAGTAGCCCTGCATATTCCAGTGTGATATAAGTACTTAACTGTTAGGTTTGGATAATTTAATAGAAGTGGACCAGTAGTCATGAATCAATTCAACTCTCCTGATATAAAGGTTGGCAAACTTTCACAACTACTGACTAACAGGATGCAAAGTGGGTTCTGAGAAAATAAGAAAAACAAATGGGCAAAATAATTAGCTGCGAAGAAGAAAGTGGTAACACATAGATGTATATGTACGTGTTTCAAAGTGTACTAGGCTTAATTAAACAGGCCTGAAATAGGCCTTAAATCACACTTCTCACAGTGACCGTTTTATATTTTAAGAATGTGTCTCCATAATTTGTTAGACCAGTTTCTTAAAAACCTCTGCTAGCAAATATCCACTAGACATTTCTGTTCTGGTTTTTCTACAAAACATTTTCTCCATTTTTCTATATTGTACTTTGAACATTTCACAGGCAGTTATTAGGATGTGGAAAGTATATCTTACTGCTAAGCAAGTTTTCACATAAGTTTGTTCAAGGTGAAAAATGCTGATACTTACTCCTCAGTAGTTAGAAAATGCATGGTTCAAAATAAACTTGCAGTAAACAAATCTTCTTTAGTTTGTCCCGTCTAGTAGCTTCACCAGCAAAATTACCTGATTATTAAAGAGCAAAAGATTACATAAAGCCAGCTTACCTTTTTACCTCCTTTTATCTCCAGTACAGGTTCTTTTATAGGAGGGGAAGGAGTTTGGGTAACAACCAGTATTGCTGATGTTGCCTTCCCTTCCAAATTTCTGCAGTCCTACTCTGGGTTGCATCCTATTAGAACTTTGTCCAGCAGGTAAACTAGCCTCCCCAGTGCTTGTTTTCAGGTTAATTGCATGGCCTTTAACCCTTTGCTTCCTGGTAGAAGTGGCAACATTGTTTCCTCATAAAATTAAACTTTGACTTATGATGCTGTATGTTGTTAAATAAGGCATCCACAAAATAAAACATTTAAGTTTTACCCAAAAAAGGTATTTTTATTTTTAAAAATTTATTTAAAAAAAAAAGTTTTTGTGAGATAGTGTGTATTTCCAAAGATGTGTGCTTTCTTGACTGTGATGATAGATGTCATCACAGTAAGTTATTATGGCTAGCATAACAGAAATTATTGCTTCGAGTATTTAAATAAAGCTATCGTGTATGCAGAATGATTTCGCTTTTGTACTTCTAGATGTTCTCTACTCCTCCTTTTCTAGCCAGTAATGTAAATGTTTAAAACTTTAGACTTTTTGTGCTAATGTTACAGGATTTAAGAAAATCTTTGGTTCACTCAGAATTGTGTTTCCAAAACAATACTTGTTTAATGCTAGTAGAAACCAGCATATTACTTGGTTTTATTTGCTTAAATGAAATTGTTTGGTCAAGATAGAGAACTTGGGCTGTGCCCTAAAGTAAATAAGCATGAAACAGACCCTCATTTTCTTCAAATGAAAGTGTTAAAGGCTCTACGTGGAATGAGTTTTTCAAACTAGAAATTACAAAACATTGGCAAAAATGTCTGTATTTCTGTATTGTTCAGAAAAAAGGGATTTTTTAAAATGGATATTTTGTTTTAATGGAAGCCCTACTCAACTGATTTCCAAGATGCTGTGCTTGGGGGATTTGAAGCATAAATTTAATGACAGCATTGTGTTTAAAAACTGTTGGTAACTTTTTTTAAATTAGTTATGAACAGTACCACAACTGAAATATGTATAAATTATGCCTATACAATGGCACATCCAGTATAGTTTTTAGTTTGTTTTATTTTTCTATTTCATATCTGTGTCCTAGTTTGAGTCAAAACAAGGTATTCCATGCCATGTATGTCATATTCAGTCCCTGAAACTTTGACACCAAGCTTGGGGATAATAGAGAATATCTGTCATTGGATTAGTGGTTGGCCCAGCGCTAACAATCTGGACAAAATATTCATAAAATGAATAAGTTTGAAAAATGCTCAGTGTTTTGTTAGTCTGTGTGATATAAATTGGACAGTTGAGTCTTGAATTACACCACTATATTTTGTATATAAATGTATGTAACATTAGGCATCATGTTGTCTTGAACTATTAGATGGGACTCTGAAGACCTGCATTTCATTCCTGGCTGCTCTGCTCTCACCTAGGTGACCTTAGGCAGATGACTTTGCTTACTTATGTCTCATCTTCCTCATCTTTAGAATAGAGGCAGTGATGCTTGCATTTTTAGATATAGAAAGTACTGGGCATTTATTATTAGCTGTGGTCAAGTACCTAAGGACACCTTAAAAAGACACAAGTAACCTAATTAATCTCTTTTGAACAGACATTGTAATTAGGCTGAACACTCAGCAGTAAGATTGCCTTCAAATACTGTTCAGCTAGGAGAGATTAGCCTCAAATAATTTTGAATTACTCTTGTTTTTCAGAACAAGAAAATGTCACATTCAAGTTAAAATATCCTGAACTGCAGTTTAGACATGAAAATGTGTGTACAGCTGCTTAGCACTTCTCAGGTCCCTACAAACACTTCCAGAACTCATGGATTTAGGGAAGCACTTCAGACTTTTTCCAT
Organism: Bucco capensis; assembly: GCA_013396975.1. Lineage (NCBI taxonomy): Eukaryota > Metazoa > Chordata > Aves > Piciformes > Bucconidae > Bucco > Bucco capensis. The sequence continues at coordinate 480,309 of VWZO01017501.1, forward strand.
TTATGGATATACATTACTCTTTAAATGGTACTCTGTATTAGTAAAATATACATCCTGTTCTCAGTGGAACATAAACAGTCCTTAAAATACCTTTAGGTAGGTGCATGGGTGGGGGGGGTTAGGATTTTGTTTTGCAGTTTTTTCTATCTTCTGAATTCTGTCAGACTGCCTGTTAAGATAGGAACTTATATATGATATAGCCTTCTATATGCTTGACTGAATTTTATCAGAGCAGATGTTTTTAAGACCCAGATCTTTTTTTTTAGTCTCAAGATAAATGATTAGTGATGGCTAGTAAAAAAGTGTATTTAGTTACAGTATGTGTAATAGCTCCGCTAGAACAGTTTTATACATTGTAAATGGTCATTCATTACAATGTAACCTAAAATCTGTAGTAGAATAACGATAAATATGTCCTTTACACTGGGAAAGAGTGGTTTAAAGGCTTAATGATGGGATTAAGAGTCTCTTCATCAAGGTCTCTGTGTTTTGCCGAATTAGAGAGTAAGATATTACATGGTCTCTACTCAGATTCAGAATAGCAAAGTGTGTTCTATGTAGCACTAAGGGCCCAGTTTGCTTTTTGTTTTTGCTTTTTATAGAAATTGCGTGTACAACTGGTACAAATTGGTTGATGGTAGGCTTTTGTTTTGTTTTCGCTGTGTGGATGCAGTAAGTGAATGTTCAGGAATGGACTGAACATCTCTGGAGAGATGTTCAGCATGGGCAAGGCATTTGTATAGTACTTTGAAGCTTTCATTATTAATGCTTGGTCTGCAATTCCTGGCACAAGGAAAAATAGCTTCTTCGGTAGTGTTTGGGCAGGGCAAGAGGAGTGATTTGATTTTAAACAAATGACATTTATGTTGTAGGATCCCTTGTCCATGACTTCTGTTAATTTGAGATACAATTTGGAAGTACTATACTGGAACAGGAACTAGTAGTGCCATTAGTTAGCAAAATGCTTTGGGCCTCTCCTTATAGTAACAGTATGCCTGATTAGTTTGTTTATTTGAACTGCAGCAATATAGTTATGTCATACTGACACAAGTCCATGCTGGTTTTGTTACTTCTGTTTTACAGTACTGATTACTTACTGTTTGACAACTCTCTAGTGAATTAAACTACTTGCATTGAGGTCTAGGCATGTATTCTATGGGGCAAAGTTCTGTTCTGTGGGTTTTCTTGTGGTGCATTGTGGGCTGCTTTCCTGAACCTTCAGGAATTCTGTGACAGGGTGTCCAACTAATGCAGTTTTGTGGGATCCATCAACTTCTCCAGTGCAACTTCTGGCAGATGGTAAGGAGGATATGTTTGTGGTGACCAGATAATATATAAACAAGATAGTAGTGTGAAGTTGCAGACTTATGTTCATCTAAATGGACCAGCTTTGCTGAGAATTCTGCTGCCGTTGTACTATGGGTAATAGAAAATGGTGAAATCAAGCTATTCAGGCTAAAGCATTTAACTTGACAAATAGGGTCATTTGAGAGAGTTCACATGATCAGCTACTATGGCTTAGCTGTGGGACCACCAGCTGTGGGTAGTGGTGATCTGATTGTTTTTTAAGAGTAGGCCACACCTGTTTTTCTTGATAATAGGTGTGGATGCAGTTTCCTGTACTGTTTCAACATTATGCCCACTTTGGCTGTAGTTCCTGTTTGCTGCTACAGTGGTGTACAGAGCACTTCTGGAGTGGATGCACCAGGATGGCAAAACTGTGCTCTCATCAGTGTAGTTGGTTGCTTCTGCTGGGCTACCAAGGAAAAAACAGGAATATCAGCCTAAGTGCATTTTGCTAGAACAACTACTAAAGGCCTTTGTTATATTATTATAGATATATAACTATCTGTCAGGTACCAAATAAGAAATTATTGATTGGGAAGGACTGGGCTATGAAAGGTTAGTGTATGAAGACTTTTGTGCCATAAAGAAAGGCTGATATGTGACAGAACCCAGGGAGGATTTCCTTTGGCCTATTACGCAAATCAGGAAAACTGGGCTGTGTAAGTCAAGAGCTTAATGTGGACACGACTAAATTAGTTCGCTTTTTCTGCCTCCAATTCCTGTGGGGTTTTTTAAGCCTTATTTTCTTCACTGGAGAGAGATTGTTTTTTAAATGACAGAGAATTTCTGACTTCTTCTCTAAAAAAGTACAGATTGGAGAGCTTGAATTATCAAAAGCCTATACTATCTGTTTTGTGTCTGTAGTGTTATATATGGTACTCCAGTGCTGAAACAAACTTTTTTCTTATGAGGTTTCTCAAACATTACTATCCTGCAACATGGTAGCAGGGCTCTTAGATTTTAAATTTCCTTTCAACACAAAAACATGTTAACCTGAAAATGAAAGCAGCAGAACCAGTGCTATTTCTATTGAGAAGAACCAGGGGAACAGCTTTTCACTAACTTTCCGCAGTTGTTATTAGAGTGTCATAAAATACAATAGGCAGCAGGTCTATACCCAGGAGAAGGCATAATTAAGTCTGCAACACCAAGGTACTAATAGATGGTATCAAAGTTCTTAGAGAAATCACAGCAACAATGTGAGGCTCTGTCTATTGGTGTGATAGAAACACTTCCAAGCAGGTAAGTTCAGAAGAGGGACATTCTCATGGATTACTGCAGCAGTAGTAGTTTTCTGAATTAGTGCTGGGCCTTAAACCCAGAGAATATTGCTGAATGCTTGGAATGCAAAGGCTAATATACCTTTTTTGTTAGCTTGTAAAAGTTAAAACTCAAACCACTAACAGATGACTGTCATGTACAATTTCTTTAGGCAATTTAAAAATAAAGTACATGTACATGAACTTCATAAGTACATGTGTAACATTCTTCTGTGTGTTCACATTTGCTAGACTATTGAAATAGGTTGATAAAAGGAGTAAGAGCTAAAAGTAAGCGTAATTGTTATTTACCTGATTTAGAATGAGCACTTGCAACTAATTGTGATGCATAACTGTTCTGAAATTTTTTTAGATATCTGTATGTAAGTATATAGATTTTTTTTATATATGAACTTAGTGTAACTTTGGAGGAGAAATTGCAAGTTGATGATTAAAAGAAGCAGAAAAAAGTTCACTTTTTTAAGTCCCAAGCACAAACTAGCTAATTATAAAAGAAATAATATTAATGTTATTAAGTGTATCACTGGCACTCAAGTTTGCTTATGAACTTATATATGTACTTTTGAAAACTCGCAAAAGGTATATTCAGTTTGGTTTTTTGTTGCAAATCACTAAGACACAAGGCATGTCTCTGACATGAATTTAGGATGGAAGAGTTCTAGTTGGTTCGTTGGCCATGCCATGTGCTGGAGTTGGAAGCTTTGCCCATACAACCTTGAGGTTGTTCAAAGAGTGTTTTAGACTTTGTCAGCTGTTACTGCTGTTTAGAATGAGTATGTGCCGTGTTGCATTGCTTTACATTTGCACAGACAGCTATATATTGAACATACTTTGTTGTTATTTCTGTTTTGGTGTTTTTTCCTCACTTTCGATTAGTTTTCAGCTAGACCAGATTCACAATCCAGTTTACTCTATAGCCATATAAGGGTTTGTAATGGCATATATCAGCAAATGGTCTGGGGCAGGGGCAAACTGTTAGGGAAGGATAGGACTGCTGATTCTTTAGGGTGTGCTTTTTTTTTTGCCTGCAATGCTGGTTTATGCAGCAAAATATTTATCAGATTACAGGCTGAGATTTACTGTCATGTATGTGGCTTTGGGCTAGGAACTGTAAAAAGCATCCAGTTCTGCTGCATATAAATACACCAATAACAAACTGTCCATGCACTGCCTATGGCAATTCTATGGCACCACTTAGAGGACTTCAAACTGCTATGTACAAGCTTGGTGCTGTGCTTCAGAAGTCTAGCCAAATCTGGGAAATGAAGGCTGAAAATACAGTGTAGAAATAATAAATTTGAGATAACAAAGTGATTGTTTTCCAAGTTCTTTTGGTGCTGAATTAATTTTTTGAGTGCCTGTTTTTCCCCGTCTCCTTGTACACATTGAAAAACTCTGTGTTATCTTCATAATTCAGCTATGCCATTAGACTAGAATTAGTTTTGCTTGTTTGTTGTTGTGCTGTTGGGGTGAAGGATTATCTTTAGAATAAACAAGAAGAGTGGTTTTGGTGTTTCCAGATGTTCCAAAGCTCTCTGCTAACAACTGGTTTATTTGTGTGATGTGGGCAGGAAATTTTATGCCAGTCCTGAGATAAATGGAAAAAACTTGTGTAGTTCTGTTCTTCTGCCTACCTTTCTTATTCCTCTTCCACAGGAAAGGGAATACAACCCCTTTTATGATAGATTTTAGAATTTACCCTGTTTCAATCACTTAGATTATTAGGTATGAGATTGAAATTGCATTCCTCCTTATTATGAAAGAGCAAATTGACTGTGTAGCCTGTTGCTTTTTACAAGCATAATATGTAAAATCATCCACTACTTTCCTAGTTCATGCATTTGTATATATGGGAAGACTTTGCAAAACAATTAAGTGGAATGTGTTTTGAAGATGTTCCCATTATAGACAGATGTGCATTATAAGACAAATGATGTCAAAGAAATGTCAACTTCTCTTAAAAATAAAAGACAAAAAAGAACATTATTAAGCTCTGAGTTGTAAGGATGTATTGTTGCTGACAACCTCTCCAGAGCACAGAGAGAACTACATGGGTGTCATGGAGTGGGGAGCCAGAATACAGTGAATTAGATTCTAGCAAAAGGTTATTGAAAGGAGAGCCAGACTGAAGGCAGGGTTTTGAAGACTTACATTGGAAGTACCAAAATAAGCATACTACAGATCTAAAGAACATTTTAAAATCAGCAAGGCCTATTTGTAGGACATGTTCTAAACATAGTGGCAGCAGCAGAAAAGTAAAAGTACTGTAAATCGTACATGCCTGACTACTAGTGTAGCATTCTTGAACTGCTGCCCATTTAGGACTCAGCAATCTCCTTTAATGGAAGCATGTTTTCTTCAATATTTGAGTTTGTTTGTTACTTATGAAGCTGGTGTTTTATACTGAGAATGACTGGATGTTGAAAGTTATGATTTGCAAATTGTAATATCTGAATAATTAGAGATCCTCAGGAAGATTATTTTATTTTATTGTTCTTGAAGCTTAACTCATTATTTAATGACTTTTCTACAGGCCACTAGAATATGTGTCTTTGGTCTCTCCTAAAGAGATAGAAACATGACATTTTGCATTCTGGCTAGGTAAAACAGTGGGAAGGGTGTGAAAAAGAAACCAGTAATGTTCAGAAAGGTCAGAGAAGTATACAATTGAGAGGATGCTTGCTTGAGCTAAATATAGTATCCTGTTTTGGAAGATGGTGTAGACAGATTGAGGCTGTACTTTATTTTTGTGTAGTTTAATTTTTTTTTTTATTAGAGAAACTGCTTTTTATTTTTCTCCTGTGAGTCTTGATGTCTTTAATAGAATGCCTGAGACAGCCTCAAAAAGTACACACACACATCGCCCACCCACTTTCAAAAACAGATAGGAAATATATGGTCTCTTTCATCAAGTAAAAGAAGTCCTCCTGATGGCATTTTTCAGTCAAAAGTGAATTTGTATATTTTTGTCTCCTAAAGATGACATGCTTTAGATTAGATAGGTCATTATACAGGAATACGTAGCAGATACTCTTGGGAATGCAACAGGTTAAGCTTCAACCATAAATAGCTTCTGACTGCAGTAATTTCTTTAACTAAAAGGACTTCTTCACGAAGGTTTTGCTGAATGTCATACCTAAAGTTTTGGGGGCTTTTTGTAGCTTTTGGTTATTAATAAAGAAAAATACTCTGCTTCTGTTTAACATATTTGTCATGCTACAGTTTCAGTTACTAACTAAAGATTTTTCTCTGGCTGCTAACTAAAATGCTTCTCAACTGGAATGAAGGGGAAAAATTTTAAGCCTTGAGGAAGAATGTATTGAAATTTATGAGCATATCAAAATCAGTTATACTGGAATATTATCAACAAATATTCCTAGAATGTTTTTTAGAATTAAGTACATGTGAAAACTACTGTACCCTGTAAAATAGGATGAGGCATTTTATTTTAAAAAATTTAACGTTAACAGAGGTTAAATATCATGTTCAAGATTCCATTCACATGACTGGTACTGGAAAACACGTAGAATGCATGTGTAATCTTACCCACTCTGAAAAAGGAAGAACATTGAAATCACTAACAAACATGCCTCATTGTGAGCTCTCTCAATATTCAGCAGTATAAAAAGCGCTGTATCATTCCTTTAGTTTAATGCTGTTGTAAGGTGAGAACTTTTAGCCATTACTGTATAAACTGTGTTTTATGGCATGTACTTTAAGATTTACTTTTATAGATGCATCTATACATGATGCATTGAAAAGCTGTTGGTTTATGCTGCTTTATTTCTGTTACAGGTCTCATTGGTGCATTGGTTACTTAAAAACTGATCCTTCCCATTTTCAATTTAGCTGATACTGAAAGTGCTGCTAACAAGAGCTAGATGGAAGACAGTCCTACACAAATATGTATGGAAAATAGGAAACGGCTTACTTCAGAGTTATTACTGAGACTGAAGATAAAAGATAAAACTTAAAAAGAAAAAAAGAGCATTAAGAAATCCTTCTGTTAAAATCCTAGACTTTTATTCAACACTTCTCACTAGCAATGTCATGTAAATGTCAGAGGTTCATTTGGGGACATAAGGAGGTAGATTTGGATTACTGTACTGCAGGTCAGTTGAGGATCAGAGCTCCTAAAAACTAAGTGTAGAAAGTTTTTAAAAACAAAACTTTAAGCAGTATTAGGAGTTTTTGTAATCCAAATAATGAGTAAGTGAAATCACCTGCATCTTTTTCATCACTATTGCATATAAAGCAATTGAGTTAGGAAGTTTTCTTTTTGCTTGTGTTGTAGGTTAAGACTGGCTCCTGTTTCTTAATAACTTCTATAATTCCTAGGGAGTTCTTAAACATAAAATGGACATTAAGAGCCAGTGAGAAATTTCCTAACATAAGAAAGGAGAGTTCATAGAATGGTTTGGGTTGGAAGGGACCTCTGGAGGTCATCTAGTCCAACCCCCCTGCAGTGGGCAGAGACATCCCCAACTAGATCAGGTTGCCCAGAGCCCTGTCAAGCCTCACCTTGAATGCCTCCAGGGATGGGGTCCCAATCACCTCCCTGGGCAACCTGTTCCGGTATTCCACCACCCTCATGGTGAGGAACTTCTTTCTAATATCCAGTTGCAAAAACGCTCTTCAGATGCATCACAGCATACATCAGTGATGCTGTGTAAAAGTCTCAGACCAATGGGGATGTGAAGTAATGCTTCTATAAATAACTCTGTGTTCATCCATAAACTTCTACTGGAAAGGCATGGAATGAGATGCCTGCATCTCTGCAAGTGGAATTTTGGGTGTGGCAATACTTAACCCCAGTAGTGAAAAATTATATTTTCTACTGACCACCTGTAAACATGAGGAAAGGATTAAAGAGGCTTCTCTATCCTTCTTTTACTGCTGGAGATGAAAACCAGAGCAGTATTTCCAGCTGATTGGAGTGTAGGGTGCGAACTTCAGTATCTTCAGATATAATGGCCAGAACTACTGTGAAAGAGTTCTTAATCCTAAATACATCGTTCCTTGGTATAAAACCAACATACCCTCCTTCCTGTAATAAAAGATTCAGCTACCAAGCTAGGGAACCCATGAGCTGTGGTGAAGGCACTGTTATGCAGTCCTAGAAAGCAAAATAAGATCTGGATCCTTCACCAAGATCTAGTATTTAGCCACTTGGCCTTGTGCCTCATAAAACAGATGTTAGTATTATCTCTGATATGTATTGCTGCATTTATAAAGTACAAAATACTTGGCTGCTAAAGATGATGGCTTAATTAGAGTGGAATGTTGACTCTCAGCTCTTCCGTTAGTTTTGCAATATCTAAAAATAGCTCCTCTAAAATATAGCAAAGTTAAATGGACTGAGGTGTCAGTTGTCTGTGCTGAAAGCTGGAATTGCTAGAAACATAATTATCCATGCCAGAAATGAAGATTTTTTTCATGCATACATCACTTTGTTCTGCTTTTCAGTTCAGAGAAATTAGTGTATTGTTCTTTAACAGCATCCTGACAATTGTGTGTGTTATTGGGAAATTCCTGTTTACTAGCTGAGGATTTCTTTTACATTATTTCAATAATTTAAGATTTTTAACCTGCACTGAGAGAATAGAGAGGTCCCAAACATTTGTGACTTATTTTTGTAGTAAGGCATTTTAGCGTTCTTCCCCTGTAGTTTAGTTAGAATGTGTAACACTTCAAGTAACACCACTTAGAGATGTGGCAGTAGATGATACTACAATTTGTGGATGAGGAGAATGATCAGTCTGTTGCAGTATCTCACATACATAATAATTACCTTTTTAACTAGGTAATAGTAGCTATTATCCAATATATTTTTATCATAATAGAAGAAAACCACGTTACAAATGGGAGTGTACCTGTTTGTCATTAATAAATGGAGTTTGGGTTCCCTGAGGCTTTATTTTGATACTTCTGCACAGTGATTAAAACTTAGTCAAAAGCAGAAATTTAACCATATATTGTGTAGCTTGGATAATACAGTAGTAGCATTTTTTCCAACATTTTGAGCTGTATGTGTAATTAAATTAGGTAAAATTATATAAATATTTTATATGAAATGAAAGAAGTATTTATATTGGGGTGACAAATTATACTAGCTTTCTGTAGCAGCAAAATTGCTTTATTTTAGGTGTTTGCTTGAACACGTGCTTCAACAGATACTTTGCTAGTTATGTTGTATTTGGGGAAGCAGGAAAGTGCTTCTCTCTTGTGGACAGATTGCTAGTTTCTGTATTAGTACTTAGAGGCAAATTCTCCACCCAACAATTGCTTGACCTTAGCTTTGTCTTAAATAGTTGTGTTTCAGAGCAGTAAAATAACTGCATGCACTAAACTTCAGCCTAATGTAACTACAGAGAAATCAATTCAGTCAAACTGAGACAAGTCTAGTGATAAGAAATTCTCTCAAAGTCTCCTTGTTTTACTCTCTAGCAGTAATTCAAAATCAGTATATTAATTTCTAAAAGAAATGGATAGCATGCATGCCCATATATACTATTTGGCAAGAATATTAAAATGTACACTTCATTTTAAACGTTCATGCTGTATATATTCAAGAAAATTCTAGGCCATTAGGATGAAGTTGTTTATATATTTAAATGATACAGAAAATTACAGGTATTCCCATGAAGAAAAAAATAATTCCATGTTTATTCGAAAGTGTTAAAATAACAAAGACAACAACTCCAAAGCCCACAAAGCCCTAAATCTCTTTCAATGCTTATTTTTGCTATCAATTTTGAAATTTGTTTTTTTCAAAGCAACATCAAAACTGTCAAACACACAAAAGCAGTAATTTCTTTGCTATTTACCAGTCTTCACATTTTTATGTTTTTGCCAAAGTATGTCTTAAAAGACAACTAAATTTTCCAGATCAAACTTGGAAAATGCAAAGCAAGTTTGTGCATGGAATTCCTGTGCTGGCAGTAAATTTGACACAAACATGTCCATTTTCATTGCCCAGTCCAATCTGTTAAATGTACAACTGCAGTTCAGAATCTGTGACTGACTTCTTTTTCTAAAATAAATTGTGCTTCTTTAAGCTTGTTCCTCTTTCATTTATTGAACTTAATGCATCTAGTTTTCTTATCTTTTAAACAGGACTGTGTATATTTATCGCGTTGTGAATACATGCTATGATAATGCTACAGGAATTAGATTAGAAATCATTTCAGTGCTTCTACTGTGTACATCTAAGTGAGGCTGCATTTTAGAAGGAATTGGTTCAGTCTTTTTGGCATATTTCTATGATACATCATCATTGGAGATACTTCTAGCATGCAGTATGGTATTAACAGTTCATGAAATCTTTTTCCCTGGTATTTTGAAAGGGTTCATTTATATTTTGGCGTTTAATGGAGCTTCTACTTCCATATGTGGTCTACTTGAAACCATGTTAGGTAAAATGCAGCTCTCTTTTGAGTATTTATTCTGCTTCCTTATCTCATTACAACCATTGGTACTTCACACACTTAAAAATGGGAAGCTAAATTAAAACTAAAATGGGAAGATCTCAAAAGAGAACGGGGAGTGGTGGTGTTATAGGCATAATTTTATATGCTGATCTTGTTCCTGGACGCATGTAAATAAAAGTTGTGGCAGCAGGCCTCATTCATCATAATGGGAGTTGTGTGCAGTTTCTTTCACACACCTGAAACTGGAGAGGGTAAGGTTTGTTTCCACTCTGCTGGGCTCTGCTGGAATTTTTTGACTGGGAGTAGGCACTTGAAGTTACAGATAGAAGTTCAGAAACTACTGAAGTTTCTGTACCACACTTGTTGTCAGTATATCTAGTCATGCATCTTGCATAATGTAGCTGTCTGCTGATCTTGTATTCAATTGCTTATTGCTTGTGCTGTGCTATAGCCTCCATCCAGTCCTTGCAATCTTGAGAAAGGTGATTGTGGTGGATTTCTTCCAAATGTTGTATTTCTTTGCAGGCCTCCTTGTGGATCTTTTTCTTAGCATAAAAACCATCAGGAGTTGCTAAAATGAGAAGCAGCTGAAGGCAGCATTTCCAAAATGTTTTCCTTCCCTTCCATGGTGAGGAAATCTCTCCCTTATGCTGCTTTCTATAATTGGTGTTGGCACAGCACTTCACAGACACAACTTCAGTGCTGCTGTTGGAGCATCTTTTGGGGAACGTGCTCTTTGCATTAGCAAATGCTGGCCTAATGAGGGATTGTGGCCAGAAGCCTAGATGTTAGCAAGGGATCTCCAGGGAATTTTATTACCTGTTTAGGTGTTAAGTCTGGCTGAGGCAAGCTGAAAGGCTTTTCATACAGGTGCTGTAGGACTGAGTGCTGCAGCCCACCAGGTATGGTGTGATTAAAAGCAAACATTCCTCCTGAAGTGTTCATCAGGGCAACAGCTGAAACTGGGAGAGAGGAGCAGAAGGAACCAGCTGACTGAGGTCTGTAGGGTTGGACACCCTTATTTTAAGGAATACTTTTTTAATTTAATCTTTTTCATCTCTTATAGATGCAGCCAGGCACTCACTGTTTGCACATAGGAATTGAACCCCATTTAATCATGTCCTACTTGAATTCATCCATGTATAACGCAATGCACTATGGACATTTATGCGTTAAACAGCCTCTTGTTACAAAGCAGAAAGCTGTGACTTAGATTAAATTTAAATCCTGATTTGTGACATGTTAGCACAGCAAACTAATGCCAAAAATCTATTAAGCCTCTAACTTTTTTTCCCCCTTGAAGTTGGGTGAGTGCTGAGATCTTGACGACAATCACATTTGCTTCTGGGCAGGAGGAAATAGTCCATGTAGTTCCAGTAATCCAGACAAGCCATCACATCTGGTTTTATGAATGACTTCAGGGGGAAGGGAAGTTTGCAATTGATTAACATTGTTCTTAAAATGAGAGACTACTGTAGTTTCAGGAATTACTATAGAAAGCTTTGGTGACCTTGGCAGTTAGCTTAGAAAAACAACTTTTTTTCTTCTTTTTTTTTTTTCTTAAAGATTATTCAGAAAATTATACTAAGAGACCTAATAGTTCCAAATGTGTTACTTCCCGCTCTTCAAAGTAAAATGAAAAATTAATAAACATTTAGTCTTTCTGGATTATGGTAATTTTTTAAGTCATACATTGGATGAAAATCCTTTTCTATATTTGAAAGAATTATGCTTACATTAAATAGCCAAGTATTTTTTACTATACTTGTCAAACAGGTTTTCTTATTAATTGTGTATTATTGTCTATTGAAATGGTCACTAAAATTCAGGAGCATGTAAGAATGAATCTAATAGTTTTAGGGGAAAAAGTACAGTTTTACTGTGAGTATTGATATGATTTATTTTTTTAAATCCTAAGGGCAAGGTCGAGTGTGCACTAGTAGCAGGTCAGTGTAAAGTGTAATTAATACTGTGCATGAGTACCATCAGCTGTTAAGCATGCTGTAGTTTAAGACTCCACTTACCTCTCTATAACAATTCCTACCAGAAATAAGCAATCTGAATTCTTGCCCTATTTAATACTCTTTGTGGTGAATAAGTGGTATAATGCTGTGCAGCTGTACCCTGCTCTTAGGAGCAAGTCTTTTGGGGTTATTAATGCCCAGGATTTTAGTGTTACTTTTTTCTTCTAAGAGGTGGCGATTTGAGAGTCTCATTTTGAATTGGAAGTCATTTGATTTACACAATTTAAGCTGATTGGTACCTTCAGCTTCATGGTACTCTCTTCTGTTCAGTACCATTTCTGTCGTTCAGCAGTTGAGATGTTTTATTCTTAAATGGGAGTTTGGATGGCAAATGCAGTTTGGCAAGGCACCTGCTTCACGGATTATTTCATTCAGAATTGACCTGAAGAAAAAGTATGGGGCCCTCATGGATTTTCATAAAGAACATTACTACTCTCTTTTACCACATCAACCAGAATAGACTCTGTATTATTAAAAGCCATGCTCAGACCACTACCCATTATTTTCAGCAACTATACTTAAAACATTTCCCAAGAGTATAGAAATTGAAGGCTGGCATCTTGAATTCATCTGTGTAAATAGATAGTCTTTGATCCAGCAATCAAAGTGAGGTTGAGTCATTAGGCCATTGCAGTAGGAAAGCTATATATGTGGGTTCTTTTTTTTTTTTTTAAAGTAGTAGTAGTATCCAATTTGTGGTCCTTGATAGCTTACTGTAGTAAACATAGCTTCAGTTTCATTACATGCTGAAATGTTTCAGAAAGCTCTTATCTGGCTAATAAACATGTATTTCCCATTGCAAACAATTATGCATCACTGCCTTTAATTGCTTTCCATATAGCCCAGAAGCAGGCTGTTACGAGCAGCACTGGGTGCCTGCTGCCCTTCTCTGCTGCTAGGGCAAAGAATTAGGTCACCAGCAATCTGCTGTGGCTTAAGGGGGTGAAGGTTGCTATGCCAAGTGGTCCAGTCCTGGGACCACCCAACAAAGACTGGTGCTTCTCTTTTAACCATCAATCAAAACACTAGTAGAATTAAAAAAGAAACTGAGAGTAAATAACTAGCTGCCCATTCTTTTGTCTTAGATTTTAAAGTAGTGAGGCCTGTTCTCCTGTTTGACCACCAGAAGTGGTTTAGTCATTGTCTGCTTCAGATCATTTCCATTCTTAAGAGACTTTATGTTAAGTGATTCTGAGAAGGAGAGTAAGGGAGGTGGCTGTGCAAAATCCATTGATGGTTTCTTGGCATAGAGAATGAGAATGATTTCTTTGCACCCTGCCTGCTTGGGGAGTGCAAAGGAAAGGACCTGGCCCCCTCCTCCAAGTGTTGTTTCTTTTGACATAATTAATTCTCATATTGAAGGGATAGAACACCTACAGGGAAAAGAATTTTTTGAAAGAATAAGCAGCTCTAACAAGAGACTTGCAAAAGGCTGTCATCAAACAAAGTTGGAACAGCCTGTGTTTAAAGTCACTTCTGAGTTTAAAAGTAGAGTTTGAGATTGGTGTTTGGGGAGGTGCTTTTCTTAAAAAAAAAAAAAATCTACCTCACTTCTCTTACTCAGCTATTAGACATTCTGTCCTGGTTTGTCCATCTTGGCATTATCTCCATTTTAAAATGGAATGTTGCCAAGGCTGCTCTTCTCCCGTATGAGGATCTCTCTCAAACATTCGTAGCGTCCCAGCAACTAAACGTGTCAGTGCAGGAGCAGAGCAACTTCACTTGCAGAACATGCTCTTGCTCTGCATTCACAGTGACCTTCAGGTTCACCAGGTGCATGGTTACCTCCTTGGAAGACTGTTTATTTCACAGTGACCTTTGTGCCAGGTGACACATCTAGGTAACTAGGCGAAAGGATGCTTTTAGTTCAGAAGTATAATTAACTCTAGATGGGGAGAGAGACAGAAGGTGTATCATCTGTGGCTTTGGGGGGTTTCAAGATGAGTGCTTAAAGGCATAGACAAGGTGACCAGCTTTCAGTGTTAGCATCCACACTATTGAACTCTTACTGTCTCAGAAGCAGATTGAAGAAGACTACTCTGTATCCTGAAATCCTTAAAACAAGGAACAAAGATGTTGCTGGGACTGCTCAAGTTCAGGAGAACTTTAACTTAACTTAATTACTGGAAAATTAGAATGACAATTACTAATGATGACAGAGATTTTATTTAATTGAAGACTTGTTAGAGACTCTAGATCTGGAACAGGAGCTCCAAAAACGTGTTTATGGAAGAACATAATATCCCCTTAACAGGTGGTAAGTAGAGCTTATATAGGGATAAAAACCTCCCCTGTAACAAAATACATTATTGTTCAATAAACAATTAACTCAAGTCTCTTTTGGAAACCCTAGTCAAGAATATTTCTGAATTATTTATATTTTAATCACATTGTTCTATTTGAGAAACGTACATTCTTGGCATAATTTTAGCATACTTCAGGTGCTATTAGAATATGGAATAAAGGTTTTCTTTTGGTTTTGGGGTGGTTTGTTGCTTGGGTTTGGTTTTGTTTTTTTTACATTGACCACTTGTCTTTCTTCTGTCAACTTTGAAAAATTGCACAAGTGCAAAGAATTATAATTTAAAAACACACACTTTGTTTACAAACACAGTTTTGATCTCTGTTTTTGAAGGCTAAATAGTAGTAGAAGCACTTTTTTACATCCTAAATTCTTACGTTAGACAAACAGGGAAATCAAAGATCTCAATATAATTTGAATATAGTTTCCTATAGAGTTGCTATATGAATTTACTTTGTTTCAGTTGTTTCTCAAAATATTCAAAACATGGTGGTTGGTTTCCTTCATGATGGATATGAACCTTGGTACTAGTTGCTCATCATAAATAATTATTTTTAAATGGTTTCTTTTTATACTTCTATCTATGGAAACAATGTAATGTATTTCCCAGTACAACTATTAATAACCTCTCTACAAATGCATAATAAATTATTTATTTTAATCTGCACTTAGAGAAATGCAAGTACAGGAATCATAAGTGCACTTTAAGTATAAATTCACATGATTTTTTTCCCCTTTCATTTCTTAGTTTGTCATTTCTAAATTGCTTGTTTGTTGTCTTTTTCCCTAATAGACAGATTCTGTGGCAAGATGGTGATTCTGACTACTTTTAAGAATCTTTTGGGTTGCTAACTTTTTTATACTGAAAGTAGCAGCTGTCAGTAGAAATAGTTTCATAAGACATGTTTAAAGATGGTTTAGTAAACTTGTAAAATTTTAGTTGAGGACTAGTAGATTTGGTCTTGTTTATGGAAAGCTGTATCACTGGAATGTGCTCAGATTTAAATAGTTTGACTAGCATTATCTGTTGACGTGTATGGCCCAGGCACAACCTTTCTGTTTCTCATTTCTCCAAATTCTTTTGAAAACAAACAAGGCACTATGGACTGTGTCTACAGATCATATGCTCTGGGATGTTCTTACACTTTATTAGCCCATTCTTGAACT
Source organism: Bucco capensis (assembly GCA_013396975.1). Taxonomy (NCBI): domain Eukaryota; kingdom Metazoa; phylum Chordata; class Aves; order Piciformes; family Bucconidae; genus Bucco; species Bucco capensis. The sequence continues at coordinate 495,859 of VWZO01017501.1, forward strand.
CCTTCCTGAATGTTTTCTTCTACTGTTTACTGTATCGTTGGTGTTTGCAAGAGCAAATAGTGATGACAACTAATTTTACACTCAAAACTTTTGAATTTTTTGTCATCCCTTCAGATACCTTACTGTCCACCCAGATATTTCAGAAGTCTGGGAAATCCCTTTGTTATGTTTAAGAAAATTTACTGGAAATTTGGTCTTTTAAATAGTTATGTATAGATCAGGCCACACAGTTACTAAGTACATCCTGAATTGCAACCAGATCAGATTCTAAGTTCAGGAGAGCCTGTGTTTGATCTTCACTTACATTTAGCTAAGACTTTTTGGATAGGGCCTAGTAGTGTCTGTCTAGTGTCATTGTACAGGGTCCATGTATAAGACACACAGGAAGTGTTATTATGTATGTAATTCATTGTATTTTTATTTTATTGATGTAAGTTCTCTAATATGCTCTTTGTACTCTTACTTCTTAATGATACGTAAACATACACTTAGGCACAAGCATGACCTCATATGTACTGGTGGTCTGAAGACTTTTCATCCCCTGCTGCCTTACTACACCAACTTCTATTCATCAATAGTTTTTTTTTCATTTTGACCTATTTTTTAAAGTTAAAGGCTTTACTTGATGGATTTAAAAAACAAAAACTAGCAGACTTACATTCCAGTAACATCTTGACAGATCTTTATAATGATGCCAGTATGTCTTTAAACTTTTGAAAGCATCACTAAGTAGAGGGGTTTTTAGCTTTCTTTTTATGCAATCTTTAATGGAATCTATTCTAATGAATGTGTAAAAATTCATCATAGATAATAATTGTTAGAAATTTGTCTTATTTCCTGTATCCATTTGGTCTATTAAAACACACAATTAGGTCTAGAAAATTACAAATATGCAAATATGAGTCATTAGCTCTGAGGCATATAACTGCCAGGCAAGCAGCCATGCCAAATCCAGAAGTATTTAAATCTCTTGATGTTAAAAATAGACATAGTTAAGATGTCACCAAATTTAAAATAAATCTGTTGTAAAATGCAACTCCATTTAATGTGTAATGTCTTGTGAGATTGCTTTAGAGTGACGTGAGTGTGAACCTGTGGTTAGTAAATGGTCTTAAAGTGAGTGGTTAATATACAAGGGGCTTATTAATTCGATGTGTTGTCAAGAAACAGTGTTTCCTGTAGTTATGTCACTGTTTTTCTTTCTAGGGGGATGCCAAAAGTATTCTAGCCTCTGAGAATGTGAGCACTGGCCAAAAGTTGGACTTTTCAGATACAATGGTACAGCAGAAGCTGGATGAAATAAAGGACCAAATCAAGCGGGAAATAAGGAAGGAACTTAAAATCAAGGAGGGAGCAGAGAACCTCAGGAAGGTCACAACTGATAAAAAGAACTTGGCATATGTGGACAACATTTTGAAAAAATCAAATAAGAAGTTAGAAGACTTGCATCATAAGTTACAGGAGTTAAATGCACACATTGTTGTAACGGATCCAGAAGATGTTGCAGGTACCATACATTATTGTGAAACCAGTTTTTCCTCCTAGCTTAGATAACCTGATCCCATATCACTTGAAAAAATTGCTCTGGGAATGAGCAAATCTGTAGCTGGTGAGTTATTTATGTATGCATGTTTGTTTTAATTCATAAATAATTGTCCAGTCCCTTTGAGTTTTAAATTGTTTTCTGGGGAGCATTTTATTTCATGAACTATTTGATGATGCTCTAAAGATTAACTTAACTGAAAGTGAAGAACTGGTACTTGTTATTGATACATAAAAATATTTTATCAATCAATTTACTGTTTCCTAATTGCTTTTTACTGTATAGAAGCAAATTTCAGTAGCTCTTCCAGTGACTTACTGAGTTATGCTGTAGATGTCAGTGTTAATACACCTCTTTATTTTGTGGGGAAAAAAAATTGTAACAGTAGTACTTAAGTTTTGATTCCTGATTTCTTTTTAACTTAAATCTAACTTCTAATAACTTCTTTCAGTTACACCAGTTATCTGGCAAACTTCTCAAATTTTTCTTAATGTGGCAACAATTTAAGTCTTCAGGCTTTTCCACAATGAAGCTACCATTTTAAAGAACATTTGAAATTGTTTTCACAGAATAGTTGTAAACAATGGGTTTAATTAGTATTTTCTATGGCATGGCAGTGAATCAATACTAATTTTGAATGTATTTCTTAAAAATACCAGGCTTGGTATCTTAAGATGGAATGTTGTGAAAGTAAACATTTCTTTTTCAGCTTTGTGAAATGACTTAGGAGATATTGCCAGCCTGATGATTTCACATTGCCCAGGCTCTTACTGGCAAAAAGTTAATAAATGTGCACAAGCAATCAGAAATGTTTGTGAAATGAATGCCAAACCTTAAGAAGCTTGGGCATCCTTGTGAAGAAAGGTTGGTTACAGTAAGAATTTGTGCAGGTGATTTCAGCGATTTATACGATTTTGCCCTCTGGCATGCTGGATAGGTGTCCATGGTGGCCTGCAGAAAATTCTCTGTATTTTCTGCATCTTTTGGTTTTAGTCTTTGTGAGATAAAATGGGCAGAGGGGGGTGGACAGTGGAAGCTAGTGAGGCAAAGTAGTTGCTGCATCCTGAAATGGAAATGAATACAGTAATGTATGCTTCATAGATAGTTGTCGGGATTTTAGTAAGCATGATACATTCTGTTGCATTTCAGCTAAGATTTATGAAAATCTGCTTCACTGTTGACAGTAGTGTGACTTTTAAAGGAACAGGAAGAGCGGAACAGACAGAAAATTGTATATAAACTGTGTATAGACCAAATATTAAAATCTGCAAACATGAATTTGTGACGATCATCTGGTAGTAGAACTTGAAAAGTGGATGAGCATAGAATGCTCATGTTGGAATGTCCCTTTCCAGTGCAGTATTTTAAAACTAAAGCACTTACTAGTTCTGAAGAGATTGTTTGGGTACAGAGATCTAAATAATGTTGTTCATATCCTTAGTAAACTCCTAAAAAGGCCAGCAGTGCCCATTTCTGTTGTGAATAACTGTTAGCAGCCAGGCTCATCTCACATTGTGATCAAATACCAGAGATTTCATGAAAGATCAAGGTTGATAAACTTATGTGCTTCTACCTGCTTCTGATGCATACTAAATTTCAGTACCATGGTTTTAGCTGTCATTCTCTTCAAAGTGTTATTGGTAGATTGCTTTTACAGTCTTAATTAATGAAATACACAAGAAAAAAAATTAGTTTGTTGAGATCTTTATATTCTCTGTATGGTATCACATAAAGTATTCCTATGCAACCCTAATTTTAATATATTGCATAACTGGGGGGGGGGGAAGTAGTCTTTATGAGTCTATTTAGAAAGACCCACCCTCCAAAATTGAAATACTGGAGGTTTTTTTATACTGTTTGCCTTCTGATTTAATTGCCTGTCTCCTTCCTCATTTATGATCACTAATTCACTGAGGGGAAGTACTATCAGTAAACAGTCTGTCTTAAGACCACTGGGTGCAAGTCATCTAGGTCATACTCTGATATTTAATACTAAAGTCTTAGGTTTGACTGAAGGTATTAGTGAGCTTGGCTTTTACAATGTAAGGCTGAGTATGAAACTTATGACATACCAATTGTGTGGGTATTCATGTGTGTATAATATTCAACAAGTATGTAGACACACAGTCCTAAAGATCACTGTTATCTGACAGAAGGTACCTCTGTGGAGAGATCAACAGGTATTTCAGTTTGGGAATTATTGCTTCTGCTCAAGATCAACAGTGAATTTAATCACTATTTACTGATGAATATAGGAGCTCCCCAAATAAGTGTATTTTTTCCAGAGGGTAGCTGTATTCTAAGTTATAGCTTTTCACTTTAGTTCATGTTTGATCTTTTTCTGATCAGTTAATGATAAATGATTTAAAAGGGAAGAGGAAGCAGATGGGAAATTTTTAGACTGTGCAGAGCATGAATGCTGAAAATAAAGAGTTCAAGAGCTGTGGGAGTCAAGGCCTGTGTTCTCTGTGGACTTCAATATTTTTGGGAGTGGCCTTATGTTTTTCCCTGTCTTGTTAGAGTGTATTGTGTGGATTTTTGCAGCTTCTTAGTAGTAAAGTCAGAACTGAGATTCATTGAGAAGTAACACTATGAGAATCATTGCCTTCAAGATGATGCTCTTTGACCTGCCAGACCTGAAGTCTAAAGACTTTTAGCCTGTTTCTGTTGACAGGTTGAAAGGTCATTGTGGTAACTTGGAAAAGTAGTTTAATCTTTCCTTGTTCCTTATCTGAAAAGTGGGTGTGAACATATATTTGTAAAGTGCTCCAAATTTAGAGCTGAAAAGTGCCATGCAAGCTGTTGTCACTCTCACCCTTGCTTATGGTATCAAGCAGTAACTTACATTACTTTTTTAACAAACCACTAATTTGTAGTGTAGCTTCTTTGTATTCACCACAGTGTAACTGATATGTGTTAAAACCATTAAATACTGTGTTAATGAATCTACTGTAAGAAAATGTGTTTTAATAATGTTCCATTTCAAGCAAATGAAGATCTCTGGTAGTTTGCCTAGAGCTGAAAGCTTTCCGTGTCCTAGTGCCATAGGAAATTATTTTCACAACTATTTGAAGAATTGGTGTTAAACCTTACCCAAAAAGTGCAGTTTGCCCAAAGCTATAAAACTGAATGTGAGAATAGATTTGGCAGCAAATGTATGATTCAGAAACAACTTTTAGCATAGCATAGGTTTACTTTACATTATCGAGTTGCTGGTGACTCTAGATTTATTTTAGAGTTGGGACTTTGTACCCAGAGCTGCCTTTATCGTGCAGTGTATTAGTCATACTAGGAGTTTTAAAATTTGTAGGTCAGCACTTAAAAGTGAAGCAGAATGCAGCAATTCAAAACTGAGTAGGACAAGCCTAGTGATAATTACTGATTAAAATCTGAGAGATTTATTTTAATGTGCAACATGGTGATGATTACTTCAGTCTTAGATATGAAGAAATTTTGTGTCTTGAAAACATACTTCTACACAGTAGCACAGATTAAATTGATATTCTTTTCATGTGGCAAAAGTAGCAGTGGATATTGTGGCTTTTGATACAACTCAGTGAGATGTAAGATTGAAATAGCTTACATACAGCAAGTCACTGATTTAATGATGCATGTGGTTAATGTGTAGAATATATATAAATTGGGAAATCAATCTGTTCTGTAAGGGTGGATAGGGAAGTGAGATGCTAGCAAAACCTGTGAGGGAATTGAGGAGACTGGATGAAACATGGAGAATTTGAAATCAAAAAGACAAGTTCATGCCTCTTCTTTCATTCTCAGAACTAACTTCTAAGCTCTCCACTTTACATTAAGTGTGGCTGTAGGGGTCTCAAAAAAAATAAATTACATTGATTAACATTAAAACTAGCTCACAGGGGAGTGAGAGAGACTGTTTGGGGGATATCTTAGTCCCTAAAAATGACTAGGTTAATCTGTCAGACACCAAAATGTCCATTTAAGACCAGCTACTGAAAACTGGTAGAGGAGCCAAACAATTTGGTAGAGGTGGTGACTTTTTAGGCAGCAGACTCAACCTACAAGGCTCACATCTGTAGGAATTTTGTGGTAACTTTTTGGAACCTTACTGTAGAGTAACATTATTGAAGCAATTTGAAACAATCTGCTGCATTTGTTTAGTAGTTAAAATTAGCCATTACTGAACTGAAATTCAGTTGAACTTCAAAAATTTCCAGGATGTAAGTTCTGTGTGCTCTCTGAGTGCAGAATGCCCACTGCTGCCTTGAACTTACTGATGCCTTAGATCGAGTGCTTATGCAACCATCTGACTCCCTGAGAAAAGCCTAATAATGCCTCCTTCTGCCCCCACTCCAGCAATGCCTAAACATGCATCCCAGGTATTTCTTTTAGATGAGACAGTAATGAGGCTAACTGCAATTAAATGTCCTCAAATAAGATTAAAATGAACTATTTACCAAAGGGCACTTGCTGCTAATTGAGTAGCTTAGCAGCATGCTGCAGTACCATCTGGGAACCCACATTCAGAAAGTTAAATGGAATCCTAGATTGTATACTAATCTTATTGAGGAAATAGTGCACCTAGCATCTGGGGAAGATTCCCCAAAAGAATGAGCAGCAGTGTCAGAAGAGTAGAGTTGTGTCACTAATATAATTTAGACAAGACTAAAAGACAATTAAGAATCAAGAGCACTATGCAGACTCAAACTGAAAGTTTTAAGAAGACCAAGGGTCACAGTTAATATAAACATTTCAGAACTGAAAACTGCTATTGTTCTGATGCAATCCAGACATTACAAAAAAAACCCATAAAATCTGTTAAACCATTATTATTAACTTACTTTTAAGTCTTAGGAGTATATTTTCATGAAATGAAGTTCACTTGGTATTCACTATCAAGAAGAAAATGCCCAGGAAAGCTCTTGCTGTCCTATGCGAAGTTTGAATTGACTTTCTGTTTTGAATGCATTCTTGTACTGTCATTGACCAACAAATGTGGAAAACTGGAGGATCTCTCGTTTTCCTCAGTCCCTACTTAGCTACTCGAGTGAAATAGCGATTTGGTATGAATACCCATTGACTACAATCTGGATGTATTTATTACTTATTTGTATAAGTATTATGAAGATGCCTAACTGTCTCCAGATGAGATTTGACCCCCTCTGTATAGAGCTTTACACAAATGGATGAGAGATAACTAGCCATACCAAGTGATTACAACCTCAGTAGACATTAGGAAGAGAGAGGAAAAAAGCTAGTACAGATGTAGCTTGTAGTGTTGCTGCTAAGATTCTCAACACTTTCCATAATAGGACCAGTTTATCTGGTTGATTTAAAACTTCAATCTGAATTCTCTATAAGAAGCTGCTTCCAGCTGCTGACTAAACTGTAATGGGGTCGAGGCGGGAGAAGTCACGTGGAAGCTGTTTACAGAAAGCTGGTGGTAAATTTCTTTTTCTTTAAAAAATAAAAGTCTTTATTAAGAAACTACATTGTTCTGTGTTTGTGAGTTTAGTGAGCAGCTATTATGCCTGAAGGCAAAAAATGGTTTCTTCCTATCAATTAGTCCATACTGCAAGAAAGTTTTTTACAGCAGCAAGAAAATTGCTGCTGGTTAGTAACGTTTAAGTGTTAAGAATTATTTAAACTAAATATTAGGTGGTAGTTAGGGCAGTTTACATCCACAAGTGCAGGTCAGCTGTTAAGATGACCCACAGGAAAGTGATGTGGTTACACCATCACAGTGCAGACATGCAAAGCGAGATAATAACAACTGCCTGGGCAACCTGAACCATGGTATCTCTAATTAGTCCCTGACTTGCAACCTCAGTGTTGTTTTAATGCAAAGGAAGACTGCTTGTGTGCATCTTTAAAAGCTGTGAAAACAGACTTCAGGAGCCACTTAGTCTTCCCAGGGACCATCAGAGCCGGGTTCTTTATGTGGTGAAGGCCTGCATCATAAATCTAAAGTTGGTAAATATTAGTTTATTTTACAATTAATCTGCTTTGCTAGGAGACCTGACACTGTGACTTTAAAGTTTCACATTTGTTCTAATCTTGAATAGATTATTAGGTGAGGATTAGCTGAATGTGAAGATGTGAGAGGAAAGCATGTTGTTAATCTTTTTTTTTATTAGTAACAGATTTGAGGTAAAGTGTTGAAGTGCAGTTTTACAGGGAAACCCAAGCCAAAACATTGAGGAGAAAATGAAAAAAATAGATGAGGAGTAACACCATTGGTTCAGTGTTTTGGTTTGTTGGGGTTTTTAAATACGTTAGTATTTTCTGTACTACCTGTTAAGTAATGAGGGTGCAATAAGAGTCTTTGAGTGGCTTGAAGTGTAGAGTGTATTAGCGACAGAGTAACTTAAAACTTCTCCTTACATGAAATCTGTATGTAGCCTCAGCAAAGATTGCAATTTAGGAGGAAATTACACAGCAAACTTGAAAGTAAAATATATTCAATCTTCAAAACTAGTTATCAGAAGCTTCTACAGAGGAAATATGAAATGGCTGATAAGACATCTCCTCCCCATGACACCTCATAATTAATAGTTTGTAAGTAACTGGTGCAGTGCCTGTGTTTTCAAGTAATTGAAGATTTCAGGAATTTGATCCATCATCTTAGTTTTAATTGAAGGAATATTAATTAAGATTGGGAAAAAAAAATTGTTGTGCAGGTATTAGCTAAATATTCTCTTCCAGGAAACCAACTAACATCATCATTTGCCCATAGAGAAGGTATTCTCTCAATTCTTACGGTAGAAGAAATCAACAACAAAACAACATTATTACAATGAACATAATTTATCCTTTTTCACAGGAATTTTGACAGAGAAGCCATTGGGACTCTTAGGGAAGACAGGTAGCTAAAAGGACTGTTGTGTTGGAAATAGTTAAGTACTAGTTAAGTCCAGTGGTCACTTATTTTTCGGTTCACTAACAGTTCATGTTGCAGAAGCTGAAATATGAACCAGTGATTAATAGACTTTTCAGGAGAAGGACAGAAATATTGAGAATTTTGACTATTTAATTTGATTGATAAAACTAACTTGCATTCCATTAAATTAATCCAGCAAGATGGAGATATATTACACAGTAATATTGTCAAACAAAAAAAACTTTATTCTTACCACAGTTTATATATTAGACTTGAAAAAAGATCTGCCTATGTAGCCAAGTATCCCAGCATTCTATTATGATTCAGAGCAAAAATTGTTCAGCTTTACAACTAAGAAAAAGGCTCATTTTATCTGTTCTTAATTTTGACATAAAACATGTCTGCATAGTTCACACTAGAATTTTATGAGGATCTACTTAATATCTGTACTCAGACCATGCTCGTTAAGATTGAATATTATTGTTCAAGTTTGCTTGGTTTTAAAATACTTAGATTTAAAATCAGGAGTGTAAGAAAGCTTAATGGAAAAATGAATTTTTAATTGACTCAATGCATTCCAGAAGAAATAAATCTCCTTTGAAACGAAAATAGACCTAGCTGCAAACCTGCCTATTTTACCACTCCCGGAAGTGATTCATGTGAATTAGGACATGTGTAGGAGTCACTAGGCTTTTGTGAGGCTTTTCATGTTAAGAAGCATTTGCAGTGCAGTGCTGTTGCAAAGTAGCTCTAGATGGGAGAGTCAGTCTGAAGTATGATGTTCCAGCTTTGTTTATAACTTAATAGCGTAGAGTTTAGGGTGTTTCTAGGGAGAGGAGTTTGGAGTTTGTGCTGTTTGGTTTTTTTCCTTCTCTTTTTTGTTCTGCACGCATTTCATCTTACCTTTAATTCCCAGATTGTCCTAGGACTCCTGATACTCCAAATAGCGATCCTCGTTTTCCTACTAACAACAGATTGATGGCCTTAAAGAAGCAATTGGATATAGAACTGAAGGTAAAACAGGGAGCAGAAAATATGATACAGATGTACTCAAATGGCTCTTCAAAGGTAAGGCTTTGGAGTACTTAAAGAACATTAAATGATTGGATTCTCATATTGCTGCTGTGAATGTGCAACGTATAAACAGTGTGTAACTTCAGTGATTTAAGTTTGGGGCATATCTTTGTTAAATAGTTATCAAATCTGCTATAAATGACTATACCATTTTTTGTTGTGGCTTGATATGCTCTCAAGTTGATTATTTTATCAATTTGTACACATGCAGTTCAACCTAAATAACTGATCCGGCTTACTTAATTTAGTACATCTAGTAGTCTTTGATCGTGTGTGATTCACTTAGCAGCAAAGCTTGGTATAACACTGACTGGTATCTGATGTTTTCCTAGCCCCACTAAACAAACAAAAAAATCCATTAGTATAAAGTTGTAATGTTCATGATAATTACACAAAAGGTGACATTGCCAAGTATGCTACTGAAATGGTCATCTAGTTGTAGTTGACAGTAAAAAGATTTGTATCAAATATTTGTTTTAATAAGATGTATGTAGTATTTTGATAGTTACTATAATCTGCATTAGCACACATGCACATAAAATACACATAAAAGTAAATGTGGTATTCTAGTGATAGCATCTCGTAGCATCAAAGTGAAATGAAAAATGAAGCCACACTTATTTCTAGATCTGAATTTTAAACCATGCGTTCTTGCACTCACTCTGTCTAGATAAAACCAGAAGTTCTCCAAGGATGTGAGGGGGAAGTGTTTACTAACCCCCAAATGGGTTTGACTTATTGCATAGTCCTAACTATAAAGTAAAAGTAATCATATTCTAAGAAACCCTTAACTCAACTGAAAGACAAGCCAAACCTTTTACCTGAAGAAAAAAAGAAAAAAAAAATAAACAAATCAATCCCACACACCGAACAAGAAGAACATGCACACACATTTTACAAGGAAATCATAGATCTCAAATGAGAAAAAAGAGAGGGGAGGGATTCTCTATATACCTGCCCCTTCACCCTTAATTAGTTACTCATCACCTGTACTTTCCATTTACTTTACTTTTGCTAAATATATAAGGCAGTGAATTTCCAAACTAAATGGAAATACAAGCATAGATGTAACAAATACTGTGTAGTAGCTTGGTGAGATGTTGCTGTGTCCAGACAATAACAAGCAAAAGGGAAATGGTGTAAGTTTTTACTGTGCCAATGTGACCTATGTAGGTCAGTGAACTGATTAAAAAGAAGTGTTTGATTTGAAGAGTAGACATCTGTGAATTGTATTAGTACCTCTTATAACTGACACTAACCAGAAAGTGTTCGAAAGGAACTTCGTGTTTCGGAGTGAATTTCTGCTAGGGATTGGTGGAGAGATAGATTACGTTGTAGGTGCCTACTGTATGACTTTCTTATACCATGAAAAAACTACAGCAAATGCTGCTCAGTCCCAGAAATATTAGTTTGGACCATAGGTGCCATCAAGCTCACTCTGTCCCAGCAACACTTTCTGTTGAACCAGCTTGTACTTTGTAGCCTTATCTGAAGGTGCCCTGTAACCTACTAGCCTGGGGCAGATGCACCATGTGACTAAGGGCCTAGCAATGCAGTCTGTGCACCACAGTCCCTGAGCTCCTGGAAATCCTGGAGTCTACATCCTCTGGCGCCATGTGCTTAACATTAGGTGCATTTAAAAATTATAATCACCTGACCCAAATGGATCAAAAGACATACATAAGTTATGTTCTTTATAAACCCTTAGTAAGTAACTTTATAACAGACTGAAAAACACCCTCAGGCTATAATATTAAACATTATTAGCAGGCTTTGATCAGACTAGATAGAATGGATACATTCTGGCTTGCTATATGACTGAGGCATGTAATTAAAACTGAATTGAATCTTGTACTTGCAACTGGTAAATGCTTAAATCAGTCTACCAAATTGGGTATGTAGTAACTGGGCTAGGGAGAGCAAGCTGGCAGACACAAAAGCATTGCCAGCTACTTCAACAAACGGGATGAAAATGGTGCGTATTCATTCTCTCATGTTCTTAATACTCAGTAGTGAGTTAATTTGGCAGGTTTAAAATGTAGGCTTGAGCATGGTGATTATGCTTTAAAAAGCAGAGTTTGAAACTCAGTTCAACTCAAGCATCTGGATGAAGTGGGCTTAAAGGGGCAGGAAATGCCCAGTTTGAATCTGACCCCAGTAATGCAGTATTCTCTTTTAAAGTAGTTGCAGGACCCTCTTTAAAACATACTAAACTCTTTTGTGATCATTTTTCAAGTATACCTATTATACGATCAAACCTCAAATTTGTTGTATTCTTTTCAGACCTAAATTTAATGGAGGGAGGTCATTGTTTCTTAAAAATGAAAAAGCAGTCTGTTAATAGTAATAAACCCATCATCTCATGGGAAGGTTTTCCCTTTGTACTTTACTTGCTTCAGTAACATTCAACTAAACCTACTCAGACTGAAGTGTTCCTGAGATATTGATCATCATTTCCTTGGACTTGTGTGGGTTCTTGACAGCTGTGCAGATCAGTTTTACAGGCACTGTCATTCCTTTTGCACTCAGATGTTTTGAAATACTTTGTATTCAATCTCCAATACTAAAAGAACTACTGAATATAACACATCCATTTTCATCCTTACGATGAGATTTTCTGGCTCTTGAAAACAGGGATATCTCTATCATACTGAATTACCTCTATTCTACACAGTGAAGGGCTGATGTTGCCCCAAGCAAGAAAATCCATTGCAGTAAGAGGATATGAGAGATAAGAGCAGCAAGATCAAAAATAAAATACTTATACATCAAAATAATGCATGGATATGGTTTAATACAGGATTCTAGAGTTGCTCGTAGTCTATTACTTAGATCCTATACTCTGCTGTAGGCAGTGATTATTTCAAAAGTTGTCATTTGTATTTTAGAAGGCATTTATTTACAAAATTCAGTGTACTCATTAAATAATGGGATAGCTAACATGGAGTCTTAAAGTTTGAAAACCAGTTTCTCTCTCTGAAATGTTGGTTAGTACTAAAACTGAAAACCAAGAGTTTTGAGACTATGGTGTGCAGAGGGGGCACAATTACTCCCCATGCAGCCAAAGCCTTTTTATGTGTGTATCTTGGTGTATCAAGCCTTCAGAACATGGGACAGCATTCAAATATCTGAGTAATACATTAGGTGCAAGGCAGAGGGAAATTTATCTCTTCTTAGTATATTGATTTTTCTCACAGTATACTTCACGGTGCCAGTATTTCTAGCTCTGAGTATCTGTGCTATACTGCAGCTCTTTGTCTTGGTTGTGGTAAGAGGAAGAACTGAGTTTCTTTAACTTTTTAAATAATTGATAACTTCATTATAAAATAAAAATATAAGTATAGACCATGTCCATGGTAACTTATTAATGAGGTTATAAACTGGCTACAAAATGAGTTAACCAAAATACCCTTTGGGCTATAAAAAGTGTGATACTCATCTATACTGACTACTTCTATTTACTGTGATTGGTACTGCATGGACAGGACAAACAGACTCCTTAAATTTTCTTATACCCCATTTTTGTTGCTCTTACTGCACGTCAGATCACCTTTAAGTTGCCTGGTAATTCCCAGATCACATAAAGCCATGCAGCAGCTATGGAAGCACATGCACAGTTCCACATGAAGAACTCTGTGGTGATCCATTTTAAGTCCTATCGGCAGTAGCTGGAGGACAGGCAAGGGTATACGTGAGAGGCGTGTGGCTGGCTGTGCTCCTGTCAGGGGTTAGGGCTGGGCTGGCCACTGAATGAGTGACAGACACTCTTGATTTATATCTGTGTCTATGACAAACGAAATGGTATGATCAGTTAGTTTGAAAGTTGATCTTTAGAAATGCTGTCTTTTAAACTGATTCTTGTGTTACTGCATTTGAAAACAAAAATTGGCTGGCTCAATTTATGTACATGAAAAGTACTGTATGTTAAGTTGCTGATGAAATAGCTGAAGTAACCCTCATCTATTATGTATGAATTAATGCAAAAAAATCTCTGGCTTTGATTCATTCAGTGAAAGATACTGCAGATTTATTTATAATATCCTATGTAAGCTAACTTCATATTTATAAATTCACGATTGAAAATCAGCTCATGAATTAGTACAGTGCTTTTTATATGGGTTTAGACTAGCAAATATGTCTACTGGAAGAGTTCTCATACACACAGTAAATGTGAGTCATTCTACAGTGGGTGGAGGTTTTTTGCACCTAGTATCTTAATATCAGCTGACAGAACATCAATCTGCACATGTAATGTTGTTATATCGTGCCTCCCTTATTCACCTTTGAACAGACACAGTTTCCATGGAAGTGGCTTACAGTCTTTAATCAGAATATGGCTCTGTTCTAACTTAATTTCCACCAGTGTCCTAATGAGGTTAGTTACAATGATCTGCTATACAGAATGAACTACATAGGTTCAGTTCTTGTTCCTAAAGTATGTGGGATTTGAAGTTCTCAGTTTATGGTTTTACCTTGTTTGTTCATTTGTTTGTTTTATAGGATCGAAAACTTCTTGCCACAGCTCAGCAGATGCTCCAGGACAGCAAGACAAAAATAGAAGTTATAAGGATGCAGATTCTTCAGGCAGTCCAGACCAATGAATTGGCTTTTGATAATGGTGATGGAGTAGAAAGGAAATATGAACCATTATTGTCAGAATGCCATGTAGATATGTACCCATATGCACACAATTACAATAGACAAAGCTTCATGAACCAAAAACAATCAGAGATTAGGCACTCACACATTGTGTGTGTAAGGATGCCAAAAGCATACTAACTTGAAGCAATATACCATAAGCTTAATGAAAAGACAAACAATGTCTCTATCATCTTTTTTTATACCTTATGCAGTCCATTTTTGCTTTGTGGTCTTTGTTCTTCCTTCATCCATGCTTTCTTTTGGCTTAGCAATAACTAGTAATTTTATTTAAAGCATATAATCTTTTCACTAACAACAACAAAAAAAAACCCTGACACAGGTTCAAAAGCCTGCTTGTCATACTTAAATAGATTGACCTTATTACTACTAATGGGAGCACAGATAGAGGCAAAATTTTACTGTCTTTATGGGTATTTAGGCTAGATTGGGTAGTAAACAACTTTTTTAATAACAACGAAGAGTCAGTGTTTTTAAAACAACCTGACTTGAAATACTCCTGCTGCATTTCAGAGGTAGTTTTAAACTTGCATTTCTTTGGAAATCTTAAATTAAAAGTTACTCCCGATCTATAATAGCTTGAGTGTACTATAAAATTGTGGGCATATTGGTACACCTGTAAGTCTTGAACTTTATTTGTTTGCATTCCTGAGTATTGAAGTTGTATGAGGATGCTTGTAATGAGGGCTTAGATATATCCTAGATAACAAAAAGATTTTGTTTTGTGAAGTGGGAGTTGGTTTTCTTTCTTTACACTTATGACACTTCTGGCTTTTTTTAACACACGGATTGTGCATATCATTTGTTCAGAAGAAAAAGAAAGATATTCAAATTGGAAAGGGCTTTCAAACGCCTTTTTGTGTTTCCTCTCCTCTTAGAGCTTTAAACAAACTTTTTAATTCTGTTTAAGAAATCTAAACAATGTAGCAAATGGACATTAGAATGGTTAACTCAAACCATTTGGGGAAAGCAGTGTATGGGACCTCTTACTTCTCTGTGCTGGCAGAAGCCAGATTCCCTGGGATTTCCTGTGAAGCAGAATTCTCAGACACCAGTCAGAGAACTACTTAGCTACAGGGGAGTTTGGAAGATAAATCTCAGAGCATGGTTCAGAAATGTGGAGGTCTCAAAACTTCCTTCTTGCCAGCTGAGTGATATTTGGGAGATACGGTTTTTGTGCCTTAACTCCCCTGAAGACATGTTCATTTTCTTGCATCCTCTAGTAATTATAGTGTTAAAAGAGTAGGACCTGTTTATTGGATTGAGGCCCTGATCAATTATTTCTTTCTTCAAATGCAGATGCTTAAAATTTTACTATTGCTTTTATGACATACTGCAAGCTTTTCTTTGGACTACCAAATCTACATCGCTTCCCCCCCTCCCCCCTTCTTTTTTTTGTCCCCTCCTCCCTATTTGTATGGGGGAAAGGTTAATATTAAAGAAATTAAGCATGAGCGTGGTCTTCAATGAAGATTGTTTATATCTCTTTGCAGCAAAACCTGTGATAAGCCCTCTTGAACTCCGAATGGAAGAATTGCGGCATCATTTTAGGATAGAGTATGCTGTAGCAGAAGGTGCAAAAAATGTGATGAAATTACTTGGATCTGGGAAAGTTACTGACAGAAAGGCACTCTCAGAAGTAATTTACATCATTACCATTTCCGATACATGATTTTAAAGAGTCTTTCACCCAAAAAAATTGAAATATTTCAAATTTTTTTTATTTATTTTTAAAAGGCACAAGCAAGATTTAATGAATCAAGCCAGAAGTTGGACCTCCTGAAGTATTCACTGGAGCAGAGATTGAACGAACTTCCTAAAAACCATCCCAAAAGCAGTATTATTATAGAGGAGCTTTCACTGGTCTCTTCACCCACATTAAGTCCTCGTCAAAGTGTGATATCTACTCAAAACCAGTACAGTACACTGTCCAAACCAGCAGCTTTAACAGGTATGATTTATGGAGCTTATTAAAATTTTATTAAATGGTTTAAAACAAGTCTTTAATGCCAGCTTTATTTCTTTCTGGACATACTTCATTGTTGTTCTTTTCCTAGACAAGGGCATTTAGAATTTCCAAGTGTCTGTGTGCCATAAAATGCAGATAAGTTTCTTTGATTAATTTGCCTTTTTTTATAATCCTATTGAAAAAGTGAAGTTCTGGCCTTGTTAGGTCACTATGTAATGATATTACTAGTGTTTACTTAATACCTTTCATCTTTAGATTATCGAGCATCTTAAGAGGTGGGTAAGTACCATAATTCCCATTTTACAGATGGGGAAAGTAAGGTGCAGAAGGGTTAAGTGACTTGCCCTGGTCATACAACAAGGCAGTGGCAGAACTGGAGATAGGCATCCAGCTTTTTCCCCAGTCCCTATTTTACCCTCCAGGTAACACTGGCTTCCTATAAGGTGAGATATATGTACCAAAACATGTTTTATTTCTAAACCAAAGAAGGAGATCCTGACAAATGTGCATGGAATTATTGAAGCCTCTGTTTATTGGTGTAATTGTTTTCCTTTCAGTTAAACTTAGAAATTATGATTTTTTTATAGACATAGCCTACTGTGAGGGAAACAGTACATTTATATATGAATATAAGACTTAGGAACTTTGTATAGTTTGGGTTTACCTGGAATTTTTGTCCTTCATTGGAAGGAAACTGTTTCAACAAATGAGCCATACTTCAACAAAGCTCTTAAATATTTGCCTCTCAGTGTTCTTATAGAAAAGCAAATACTCTGGACTACTTGGGGATATGTTGCTTTACTGTATTTATTTAAGAAGTAATTATATAAGAATTACTAGTACAGGTAGGTTTGGTTTTTTTGTTGTTTCCTAAAACATCTTACATGTAACTATTAAACCAACTCTTAACAGAGTAAGTTTACTATAAAAACAATCTGTAATTCAGATGTTACTCTAGTTATACATGCAAAACGGAAACCAGAATTTACTTCTGAAGCACTGTGGGCTTTTATTTATAACAAAAAGAGGAACTCTTCTGCTGAGCTGCAGTAATAATAAAATGGAGCAAGTCTACTTGTCTTCCATTTTGGTTCAGTAAGACACATAGAAAAGGGTAAAATCATCAGGAGCTCAGCTGAGAGCACTTGTACATTTGCAGTATGGTGAGATTCTTTTCATATGGAATCTCAAATGATCAGTGACTAAGGGCAGGAAGTTTCATGCCTTGGTTTTAACACAGCTGGGGGAGGGTTTTGTTGTTTTGGTTTTGTTTGTTTTTATTGTTTTCCTGTAATGCATAATCATGGTTCAGATACATTATAGTGCCAGAATTCCTCTTTAAAGGTGATTTACTGATACCTGTAAACATTCTAAGAGAAGTTATCAAAACCGAGCTGCATGCTTGTGAAGTTCTCAATAGTTTCACTTTCATACTGGCTATGCAAAGAGCTTTTGTATTGAACTGGATTTAAATGAATGGTGTCTTTGTGTTTGCCTCTAACACTTGTGAAAAACAGATCAGTGCTACTGTCATGCTTTTGAAAGTATATCAACAGAACTTTGATACACATCTAGTCCTTATACAAGATTATAGCCTTTCTGCTTTTTAATTTCTCCTTTTTTTCCCTAAACAGAGTTTGGGAATGAAGTATTTTTTTAACTTGTTTCAGGAGCCAACAGCATTTCTTTGTCTTTGTAGCCTAATGCTTAGCTGTCACTTAACAGCTGTTAGCTCCCTACAGGATGGGCTTTCTTCTCAGCCTGCTTTCTTGGTGTCCGTTCTGCAGCCTATAATGTTGCCAGAACATTTTTAGGTCAAGTCTGACTTAAGTTTCTTTTACAAAAGAGTATTCTCAATTTTCACAATTAAGAACATTTGCTGTGAGGAGCTGTATTTCTAGCTGACAGTATGATTATGAACTTGCTAGTTTTACCACTTCTGATAGTTAATTTTGTGTTAGTGGTGTAGCAGTTTTACAGATGCTATCTGGTACAGGATGAGGTAAGCCTACCGTTCTCATAACCATCTGTGGTATTTGGATGTTTATGTGCTGATAGAGGAAACTTTTAAATTTGAACACTGGCCTCTACACCTCATTTGGTTAAAGATGTAGAAGATTTTTAAGAGTTGCTTCTTGTCTCAGCTTTTATAAAACCAAATTCAGTGATTTTAAATTATGTACTAACTCAAATTTTACTTTAGCATGCAGCAGGCAAATGTGATTTCTGAATGTATCTTGAAGAAATTGGTAGTCTCAATAGTCAGTGTGTTCATTTTAATTACCAAATCATTGTATGCAATATTGGTTATATAAAACTCATGAAAAAAATTTAATTTCATCTGCAAGGTCCATGATTTTAATAAGGTATTTAAAATTTGTCATCTTAAAAATTGACACTGCTTACAGCTTGAACTCAAGTTCCTTTCTCAAGCAAAGAAAACAAAGATACTTCTGAGACACAGAACAAAAACTTACTTTGTGTTGTTTTGGTGAACTGTTGGCACTTCTAGACAGTTGAGTCCAACATACTTGATTTTTAATGCTTATTTTCAGTGTATTTGCTGACAGATTAAATCAAAAGACAGATCTTTCTGTTATTTCCTGCAGGGTCACAGTATGAGCTATTGCCATAAATTGACCATTAGTCATTCAGTTTGTTTACTTGAGAACAGAAATGCTTGATAAATCATTGTCTGTCTTGTTGTAGGTACCCTGGAAGTTAGGCTGATGGGCTGCCAAGATATTTTGGAAAACGTCCCTGGTCGATCAAAAGCCACATCGATTACGCTACCTGGTTGGAGTCCAAGTGAAGCCAGATCAACTTTCATGACCAGAACCAGTAAAAGCAAAAGAGAGAGTAGTAGAAACCTTCTGAAAACTGATGACTTGTCCAGTTCAGTATACTCTTACTTCTCTTACTTTTACGCTTATCTTTTGTTTACATTTTAATGTGCATGCTCTGTGCTTTAATTTAAAATACTAAATTGAGTTGAGGCTTTAAATGTACGTGTTTCTTCATCTGTCAAGTTTAAAAAAATCAACAAATCCATACTATTGTGCCTATGAGAACCAATTAAATATAAGATTACATTTTTAAGGGAAACTTACTGAAGATTTTTTTGTTTCTGGAAAATCCTCTTAAGGATTTAAGCTGAGTTTGTGTACTTTACTTACAGATGAAGTCTGTGCTGTACTGAAGCTGGATAACACTGTGGTTGGTCAAACTAGCTGGAAACCTATTTCCAATCAGTCATGGGATCAGAAATTTACACTGGAACTAGACAGGGTAAAAATGTAGTCTTGCTTCATTGACAGCTATAGTCCATTTTTATATCAATTTCATGTTGCCTCTTTTTTTTTCTTGTTGTTGTGATTATGTTCAAGTTTCATATGTGCATGTGTTCTTATCTTTAACAGAATGAGCTTGCTGGGGTTAAGCCATTATGCTAGGCTGGCATTCTAGAAATTTTACCTTTTCTGGCCTACAAACTGACATCATATTTTTATCCAAGATTTAACACTTAGCATCTTTTTAGCCTGTGATAAATGGTGCTTAGATTTTTATTAGGATCATCAACTTCTCATTATTTATCAGTAAATTCTAATATCAGATACCAGTTGGATGTTTTGGTAAAGCTATGTCATAAAATTCTTACAGATTTCTATGTGTTCTTCTGTGAAGCTGGTCAATTGTTCAGGAATAATGAATAAACTAATAGTTCTTTCCTAAAAGTTTAAGTGTTACTTGGAGGATGCAAATATCAAAATCTCACTTGATGTTTCTTTATTCACACTTTTTGAATTTATGTTATATAGGCTTAATCAAGCATTTGTTTTTCAGATACCTGATAGAAAAAAAATCTTTCTACCTTAAAATACTATGACTATCAGTGTTTAAAATAGACTCAAAATTAAACTGTATTTTGGAAACCTAAATGTCACCTTGAGTATATATTTAAAACAAATGGAAAAACGAAAAAGAAAAAGCCACATTCCTGTTTTTGCAGTCTCCCCACCAAGCCCCAGCCTCTGAGTCCCAAACCAGATGCCTTCCATCTAGGAAGGAAGCAGTTTTAGGCCTGCAGGTAGAGAAATTCAAGTTCTGGTTAGGAGCAGTTGCAGAACAAAACTAGCAGCTGTAGAGTCCTGAAGCCTTGATTATTCTTAGATTAAGAGCAGAACTAGTCAAAGTTTAGTAGCTGCTTCTACCAGCCAATATCTGTCATGTTCACTATTCAACAATTTGATACTAGATTATTTTTGGTGCCAGAAAAGGACCTTTTGCTGGACATGACTATGCATCCTTCCATATTTGAAATTCACATTCCAAAGCCTATCTTTTTTTTTTTTTTTTTAATTCTGTTGCTTCTTAACTTTTTTTTTTTTTCAAAATCCTATAGCTATCATACCAACACAGTTAATTGATGCATTGTTGTGGAATTAAACCATATTAACTGACCTGAGCAACATACAATGCTGCTGTTAAATTGTATTGCAGGATTCTTGACATTTTATTACAAGCATATAAGACACCCTAAGAATATAGAAATCCTACCAGCATGATAAAGCAGTAGTTCTTGGTAGTTTATAGTTTTTGGCCTTCTTCTCACAACCATGTTACAAAACCTGTGTATTTCTAGAGACTGCGAAAGTCTGTGTCATGATGCATATGTAGATACTGAAGTGTCACTATGCAGCTGTGAAATGTAATTGATACTCATGAATAACATCAAAAACTACTGTGAAGTTGAGGTTTCTAAACACAGGTTAAAATTTGCTGTCAGAGCTTTAGCTAAAATATCTTCATCTAGCACTGTTTTAGACACTGATGATCATGCCTGAACTGAAGTGAAATGCAACAGTCATCTCAGGGAGAGCTTGCTTAGTGTGATTAGATAGCCCTGGTGCTCTCCTAAAGTAACATCTCTGCATTTTGCCTCTTGATTTGCCAGATCTTACTACTGTACAGAGGTAACTCTTGCAGAACAGTTACTAATAAGTAATTTCCTGTGTATATATTTCCTGTCATAGTCACGTGAATTAGAAATCTCAGTTTATTGGCGTGACTGGAGATCTTTGTGTGCAGTAAAGTTTCTGAGGTTGGAAGATTTCCTGGATAACCAACGGCATGGCATGTGTCTCTACCTTGAACCACAGGGCACTCTGTTTGCAGAGGTAAGTATTTCTTTGAAGCACTTGAGCACACTTGCAAGTACCACATTGCAGAACAGTTTTAAGTTTTTCTTAAACTTTTAAGAATGTATTTTGTTCTGAAACTTGAATTATAACACACATTATTTGAACTGCAGGTTACATTTTTTAATCCAGTTATTGAAAGAAGACCAAAACTCCAGAGGCAGAAGAAAATTTTTTCGAAACAGCAAGGTGATTGTTTAATATAAACATGTATAGCTTAAAAATTGTACAGAACTGTGACATTTTTTTATGCAGACCTAATACTTGCCTGTGAATATATCTGTTGATAATGAAGGATTTGGCATTGCATTTAGAAATGTTTTGTTTTAGAATTCCTTATTATGCATTGACATTTAATAGTGAATAATTAGGAATTGCTAAGGAATATGACAAATTCAGTTTGTTCTTCATAAATTATAAACTGATTAATATGACTTTTTTTAATTAGAGCTTTTGGTAATAAGTGAGGAAATTAGTTGCACTCTAGTTATTTTTTTTTCTATAATTCCACAGGCAAAACATTTCTCAGAGCTCCTCAAATGAATATTAATATTGCCACTTGGGGAAGGCTGGTAAGAAGAGCTATTCCTACAGTAAATCACTCTGGCACCTTCAGCCCTCAAGCATCAGTGGCTGCTACTGGGCCAGTGGTTGATGCACACATTCCTGAACTAACACTGCCAGCCAGGTAGGTGTTACCTATGATTTTTAAAGCACTTCTAAGAGCAAGAGTAACAGTGAGGTGCTTATGCCCAAGTGTATGTCAAATACGTTCATTCTGCAAAACTGCTGTCCTGCTTTGAGTTAGAACAGAACTCATTCTGTTCAGTGATTTTACTTTACAGCTCAGTCTCTTCTCAGTAACTGCATTTTCTGACATCGAGCATGTTTTCACAGACAGTGTCAGTTTCTGGTAGTGATAACCCTTGATATTTAGAGTTAGTACCAAGGACTGGTATGCAGACCAAAGTCACTGCTAAATCTTGTGTACCACATTGAGGATGCAGAGTAAAAGGCTGCACCTATGGGGAGGAGTGGACAGGACAGGTGACCCTAAACTGACCAGCTAGGTATCCCATTCCATATACATCCTATTCAGTATAAAGCTGAGGGATCTTGAAGGCTCTTCTTCAATGGCCAGTGTCTGAGGAGGACTCTGTCCATTCTGCCTTCAGTCCTGATCCATATGTTCCTGAATCCAATTCTAGAATGCAGCTCCTGAGTCTGGTTCCCTTCTGCTGCTGCGTCCAATCTGGGACTTCCCCAGGGCCTGCTCACAGCATCAGTGGTGACAATGACATAATTGCCCTCAGGGTATTTAGTTTGATATTGCGTTTGTATATATTTGTGTATATTTCATTTTATTGTTATTTTCATTAAAATAGTTCTAGTTTTCTTTTCCAATCCTTAGGTCTCTTTCCTTTACTGCCTTTCTCTTCCCTTTGGGAAGGGAGAGGGAGTTAAGAGAGGTTCTTGACACTCGTTTCGTGCCTAGCCCAGCCCTAACCCTTGACAACTGCAGAACTTTCAGTGTTTTAATTTTGGACATACTTTTTATAGACAGATCTACACACACCAGATTTGTTTTAGAAGAAATCTATGTTATGTTCAGTTTTAAGCTGGTTTCCATACTACTAAAACAGTCTGCTGTACACTGAGGAGTTAATTTACTGTCTTGCCAGTGACTCTCCTGTAGCCAAATTAGACTTCGAACTTGAGCCTGAGCCTCCACCTGCTCCACCTCGTGCATCTTCCCTTGGGGAAATATCTGAGTCTTCCTCTGAGATAAAGGCTGTTGATGTACCATCTCAGGCAAGTAACTTTAAGACTTTGAGGCTATAGAGTTTAACAAGGTTGTAATATTGGTATCTTACAATGCATTTCTTCACTTATATTTCAGCATATGCTGCCTTAACTTACACATACAGAATTGTCTCAACAGAATGCTCTGATGACTTTTGGTGAGAAACTGTTTCCACAGTTGGTGTGTTTAACTTTCCGTATCATTGGTTCCACCACAGAAGAAACAAAAGCCCAGAATCATTAGAGCATTCAGGGAAAAAATGGTCTTTTTAAGAAAGAGCAGAATGACTGAAGCAATAGGTTTTGTCAGTCTGCTAAAGCTTGCTTATCTGTATTATCTTAAAGTATACCATTTTACCTTAGATAATTCTTGTGATAAGAATTTCACGTGCTTAGAGTAAAATTTCTCCATTCATTTGCCTTTGCAATCAGTTATAAATTTTCAGACTTATTTTTCTTCACAGGATGAAGTAACAAATTTTGACTTTGAAAACGGTAGAAATAGCATTGTCCCAAAACTCCAGCCTGAAATAATCCATGAGCCTGATACTCCTCATTCAGACATAAAATACACCAACACCCGAGAGTCTGAAGATAGAAGGTAAAAAGCAGTGGTTTTGCTGTTGATCTGAATAATATTTCTTAAAGTTAACAAACCAGAAGATTTTTGACTCTTTTTTTTTTTATTTACACAGATCACAACAAAGATTTCAATTCAATCTGAAGGATTTCAGATGTTGTGCTGTACTGGGCAGAGGACATTTTGGCAAGGTAAATGCAGAAGGCTATATTAAATGTCAAGACAATATTGAAAGCTAGATACAGTTCTTAAATGAATTATGTATCTTCTGTTTTAGGTGCTGTTGGCAGAGTACAAAAATACAAATGAGATGTTTGCTATTAAAGCATTAAAGAAAGGAGATATTGTTGCTCGCGATGAAGTAGACAGGTCAGTTTGTAAAAGATAATACATGGAGTCCAGAAATCAATTCTGTTTTCCTTCTGCATGCAACCCAACTGTAAGATCTACCAAGTGGTA
Organism: Bucco capensis; assembly: GCA_013396975.1. Lineage (NCBI taxonomy): Eukaryota > Metazoa > Chordata > Aves > Piciformes > Bucconidae > Bucco > Bucco capensis. The sequence continues at coordinate 520,000 of VWZO01017501.1, forward strand.
GTTAAACGCGTGTTAAATTAGGTGTTCCAAAAATGTATAGATGTGGTACTTGGGGACATGGTTTAGTGGCACGATGGTGATAGGTAGATGGTTGGACTTGAGGCTCTTAGAGGTCTCTTCCAACCTTAATGATTCTGTGATTCCCTGAAAAAGAAAGAACTTGTCATCTCCCTGCTAAGTTGGCAGCTGCAGACAGAAATCTTTCTTCTGGGGCAAGGAGGGAACAGCATAGCGCAGAGATACTGACTGGTTCTCTTACCATGCCTGTAATACAGTGCTGACTTAAAAGCTGATCCTGTTTTAACTTTAAGTCCTATTGCAATTATTCATTCTAATTACTTAATGTAGACTCCATCACATTTCAGTAGTCCAGTGACTATGTCTTCTTTACTAGCAGAAACACGATAGTATTTTTCAACCTGTACTATACTGTGTCCATCAAATGGCTCCAAATCTCATGGAGTTTGAGGCACTTGGACAATGCCCTTAGTCACCTCATGTGACCTTGGGGATTGTCCTGTACCTAAACGGCAGTTGGACTTGATGATCCTTGTGGGTCCCTTCCAAATCAGATTGTTCTGTGATTCTGTGAAATTTTCCCTTAAGTCTTTTGTATACTCCACTGTTGTTTTTTGATATTTTTGCCCTAAAACTCAGATTATTCTTTGCTTGGAAGTGAAGTGGCAGTTGCAAAACTGTAGTTTTAGTGCAAGAAGGTGCTTTTACAACTGTTCAGTAGTGACTACATCAACTTGACTTGCAGGAAGAACAAACTATATTAAGAATAAGCTACAAATTATTTCTCCTTAAGCCAACTGGTTAATCTGGAATCACTAGAAATAGAAGTCTATAATATTGTTACTGGTTTTCCACTTTATGTATTGTATACAATTAGAATTAAGATGGATTGAAGCTAATGATGCATGATATTGTTGCATACTTAATGCAAGTCTGAGTATTTGGAAGGAAAATTGGCAGGGCATCATTTTTTTGGACTGGTAGGTTTTCTTTTTTGTTTGTGAAATCTAAATGTAACTGTGAAAATCCTGGCATCAGCTTAATGTGTGTGCAAGTATTAAAACGTCTCTCTTGAAACAAAAAATGTGCATATATTATCCTTGGGAATAGAGGACAAAACATAGGGTATAAATTATCAGCAGTTTCTGAGAACTGAAGAATTGTGGTTCAGGATTTGGCTTTAAGTTTTTTACTGTTTTTTTTGTTTGCAGCTTGATGTGTGAAAAGCGTATCTTTGAAACTGTGAATAGTGTAAGACATCCCTTCTTGGTGAACCTTTTTGCTTGTTTCCAAACCAAAGATCATGTTTGCTTTGTAATGGAATATGCTGCTGGTGGGGATCTGATGATGCACATTCATACTGATGTCTTCTCTGAACCAAGAGCAGTGTAAGTATCCATCCCTTTTTGTGATATTCTGTTCAGTAGGTAAGAACTAAGATCTTTTATCAACACTTGCCTCTGCATTATGTCATTTCAGTAAATACTCTTAAGGTCAGAGTTTCTAACTGATTTTGTTATAAAAAGGCACATGCAGGTTTAATGTGCCTGTATCTACACTGAATTCAAAAATGACGTACAAATATTAATGTTTATAATACCTTTTTTAAAGGTTACATAAAAGCTAAATGAAAAGTTAAATTAGCAGACAAGTTAAAAAAAAATTTTTAATGCCATAGCAGTGGACACTACAGGAAATTTTTCCTCCAGGCCAAGTGAACATACTACAGCTTGAAAGCTGCAAGTTTAAGTATTTTTGCCATCTCACTTTAAAACCTAAAAACCTATCTCTACCTGAAAAAACAATCTGTAATCCTCAGAAGATGGTTAATAAAAAGATCAATAACAGTGGATTTAACATCCTACAAGTGAGACTAAATTCTACTGAAATCTTTTAACTTTTGCAGATTCTATGCTGCATGTGTGGTTCTTGGACTTCAGTATTTACATGAACACAAAATAGTATATAGGTAAGTAGTCACTGACCCGTTTCCAACAGATGAATGTCAGCTATTCTGAATAATACTGAAGAAACACCAGTGATGCACTCTTTTTCTCTAATGTTCATTTAGGGATTTGAAGTTGGATAACTTATTGCTGGACACAGAAGGCTTTGTGAAAATCGCCGACTTTGGTCTTTGCAAAGAAGGTAATGGACCTTACGCTTTCTTTCTAGGGGAATTCCACAGTCTGTCTTACTCTTGACTGTGCATTGAGACTTTTGGATTTCCAAATGTGTATAGTGTGTACTTACCCTATATCATTTAAAGGACAAAAATGCATCTTGGATTGTACAAATGTGGAGATAGGAGGAAGTTCCTTAGTAAGGTAATAGAGGAGCATCTTCAGTTGTCAGCATCACCTATTCTGATCCTTACTTCATATGCCTTACTGCTGCATTTTACAAGTTAGCAGAAAAAGCATTAGGTGTTTTTCCTTATTCTAAATATAGTGACCTTGTACAATTCAATCGGGTACCATTATAATCCATACCACACTCCTACTTTTTTCAAATTTAACTCTGCAATAGTCACAACTCTAAGTAAATAAAACCGACATGCAACTGAAATTACAGTCTTTCTCAAACCCCACTGTGGAGAAGATCTGGAAAGGTCCATTTCCTTTTCCAACTTCTATAGCCTGCCCTCTATATCTTCTCCTTTTCAGTAGCCTAAGAGCGATTTTAGTAAATTCAGTAAGTAAGTGTTCAAACATTAGTGTTGCCTTTAGTATCCCTAGGGCAAGGCCTGTAACTTCGGCTCCAAACAGGTTTCATAAATGGCAAAAGGAGACAATGAAAGCTTCTTTGTTTAAATGGTTTTCTTTAAGCTTTCTGCGGCACCTTCACTTGTAATGACACATCACTCCTTGGGGTGCTGATGCCCCAAACTGTGCCCCACTTAAAAATATATGGGGTATTTTTTACTTATTTTACTTGGTGGTTTCACTATGCTCCATGTTTTACTTAAATATACATCATTTTGCTACTACAGAATCACCCATAGTAGGCACGGTTGACAAAACTAGTAGACTACATTTTCTTCTACTAGCTAATAGAAACATAGCATAAGATTATTTGTATCTTTCCAAGCAAAGATAACTGGGTGACAGAGGTGTAACTGGAAGCTTAATTTGGCCCACTGCATATAGTTAAGGACTGAAGAACTTACACTGAGGTACACATAGACCATGGGCATGGGAGAGAAGGTGAAGGAATGTTCATTGGCCTGAGCCTTCAGGACAGGTCCTGGAACTGCAGTATCAGCTGAAGTTGCTTTAGAGAGTTTTCATTGCTGGAGAACTAGGTTGTAGAGTGACAGAAAATACTGCATGCTTTTCATTAGCTGTAACTTTTCAGGAATGGGATTTGGAGACAGAACAAGCACGTTCTGTGGCACACCGGAATTTCTTGCTCCAGAGGTGCTGACAGAAACTTCCTATACAAGAGCTGTAGACTGGTGGGGTCTCGGTGTACTTATCTACGAGATGCTTGTGGGTGAGGTAAGTTCTAGTAAGATAATACCATGGAGTCATAAACCCAATACACATTAAAAAGGTTAGCAAACTCAAGATACCAGCCTGTCAACATTTAACATGCTCTACCTGTCACAGTTGTAGCAATACTTGTGTATACGGTATGCATAGGCACACCTACAGTGAGCATCTTAATGTGTTTATTCAAGGAAAAGTATTAAAAACTGAGCAGCTACTTACCTGATACTTAACTCCTGTAGCTTGAATGGAAGTGAACTTCAATGCATAAAACTGTATAGTAGTGAAAGATTATGCCAAATGCAATCCTGTTTACTATTTGAATTACACATGCACAAAAAAAGAACATCCCAGTTCATGTCAGTAAGCTGGTATAAATAAATCACTATGGAATAGTTATTTACCATTGCATGTATTGCTTTTCTTCTGCTCCATTTTGTTATAGTATGTCCCAGGTAGCACAGTGATGATTTACATGCTAAAAAAAAATAAGAAAAATATAGATTTGCTCACCATTTTGTTACTTTTTGAAAAAGATGATCATTCCAGTTTCTTTCACTTCCTTTCAGGTAAAAAAAGCTTGTAGGGTGTTACTTATATCTGCCAGGCCACTTCAAAACAGTTTGAAAACCCTTGAGCTGCAACATGCTAAAGATACTGCAAAAACAAATTGTCTTGACTGTGTTACTTGTAGATGTTCCAAAGAAGAGCAAATACATACTTCCCACATTCCCTGTACACCTTTTGTCAGAGTTTAGTTTTAGGTGTTTCTATTTCTAAAAGCACATTTTAAAAGCATAGTCCCTCAGTAAGAATTAAGGGATAATACCAACTTGCCTTGCTTTTTGCTCTCTTCCTCATGGAAAGCTACTACTTTTTTTCTGGGAAGAGTTCATTTCAGAGTGTCTCATTCCAAACTGTTACCTGAATATGTTGTTTTCAACTGTAAGTGATTTTTAAGCCTGTTTAATAGTATTTTTTCATTACTTTGATTACAGTCTCCCTTCCCTGGAGATGATGAAGAAGAGGTTTTTGACAGTATTGTAAATGATGAAGTAAGATATCCACGATTTCTGTCTACAGAAGCTATCTCTATAATGAGACGGGTAAGAACAGAATAGTATTACAATATTCCCCTTATCCTGTTTTCCCCTCCAACATTAATGAAATTAGTTACTTGTGAGGAACAAAATATTTTAAGAACTTACACTTGTTAATTCTTTTCCTACACTTAAAATTTCAGTCTTGCTGCATTCATGCTGTGCCTTAAATGAAAACTGTGCTATTCCACTTTATTCAGGAGCAACTTTTTATTTAAAATAAAAAACACTAAAGGCTCTATTTTCTCCCTGAACTATGTTTCCTAGTCCTGCCTTAAGAGAGAAGTTCAGCTCTCTTTACCTAGCAGAACACTACTGCATTGACCTATTTGGTAGATTATCATTGTCACATGAATACTTTAACTCAAAGACTTCTAAACCTTTTTGGTTTCGTTCCAAGTGGGGCAGGGAACACCATGCACATGGCATCTGCAGTCCTATTCTTGGCAAAGAACAGCTGATTTTGTTTATGGTTGTTCCTAGTGCTCCTGTTAGTCTAATGCCTCTACTTATCTAAGGAAGATGCCTGAACCTGTGTGAATTAGAAGCTTATCACAATTGATAGAAAGGCATCGACTAGAGGCGATTCAAAGCCTTTGGAAGCAGCCTCTCCACTTAAATGTCTGACACTGAATATCAGTTTAGCACCCAATGCAGCAATGTGCTGCAGCCTGTAAGCATGTTACAGTAACTGCTGTGATGTATGTAGCAGCATAAAAATATTCTGTAGCTTAAAATGATTGCTTACTCAGAGGGAAGACAGCATTTGTCTAGGAAAAGAAACAAAACAGTTTTAAGGTAATACGTGGGGAGAGTATTTTTACTGTGACAATTATCATGTCAATATCTACAGGGAACTGCTACACTGCACCCAGAATGTGTACCATTAATGGTGCTTGCAATTTACTAGTTGTAGCTGTGTGCACACTGCTCCCATCTGAGACATTCTTACATAATAGAAAAGACGTATTTTGATGGCTGCATCATGAAGCTGTTAGCCCACCCTGTTGCTAGGCACTTTACCTGAAACAGGAGTCTGCTCACAGCAGCATGATTCACAAGTGTAAGCATCAAACTTTTGGTGTTAACTAGAAAACCCTTTTATTTGGCTGGGTGTGTAAAGCAGCGTTTAACTCTCTTGGTAAAGCAACTACTGTGAAATAGTTGGCACAGAAGACAGCAGAGTAGTCTCTCTTCCAAGCCAAGCAAGAAATACCAACTTAGGTGAGACAAAATTACTCTCCTCTCTTTGTGTTCATAGCTAACAGGTTCAGGCACCTAAAAAAGCACTGCTATCTCTAACTATGCACATCTAGAGGACCAAGAATTTTCTGTAGGTCAGGCAGTATGAATTTCACTGTCCATCTAATCTTGGTGTTGGCTCTTATATATTAGCAACTCATCCTCTCCCTACCACTGAATTTTTGCACTGAAGTCTTGCATCTTTTGGCAGCTGCTACGAAGAAATCCAGACCGGCGTCTTGGAGCTGGAGAAAAAGATGCTGAGGATGTGAAAAAACATCACTTCTTCAGGGTAAGTACAAGTATTATTTCTAAGGACACTGAGGAATAGTAGACAGGAAACTAAACATCCGTTGCTTTTATTTTACAGCTAATAGATTGGAATGCTTTACTGGCCAAGAAAGTGAAGCCTCCTTTTGTACCCACCATTAGAGGACGAGAAGATGTTAGTAATTTTGATGATGAATTTACCTCTGAAGCACCTATCCTCACTCCACCTCGAGAACCAAGGATACTTTCAGAAGAAGAGCAGGAAATGTTCAGAGATTTTGATTACATTGCTGATTGGTGTTAACTTCTAGACACTGTGAAACCCCAGCTGACCGGCTCACTAGAACACCTCTCTCAGAAGAATATCAACCCTTCAAATTGCTCTCTGTGCCACCTGTAGCTTCTGGTTTTTTTAAAATCACATGAAGATCCTTTCAAGTACTGTTTTAAACACTCTTGTGAAGAGTGGCTTCTTTGTATATTGTTTTTTATCTGAGCACTGGAAAGCAGGTCTATGGAGTTCTTATGCAGAGTTGGTGAACCCAGGCTGTATTAAGCTTCCCCCACATGGGCACACATGGATCTGTACTGTTTCTCTCACTCCTCCACAGCAGATAACATCACTTTTTAAAGTATCTGCCTTAAGAGGGAAGAGCAGACTTTGAGCTAGGTAATCACTTATCTCTACTCAGCCACATTGAAATAGAAGTCTTGGGATACCAATGACACTGTCACAGAGCATGGTTCTAGCTAGAGAAGGTAAATTATTTAACTGAAATATTACCTTATGCAGTCTATAAATGAACACATTTCTGGGTACATCATCTTGTTTTTAAGAAAACAGTGTTGAGAACAGGTATGCCTTGTTTTGTAAATTTTCTAGGGTATTTATTAGGAAAAATGTCAAACGCCTTGCCTTTGAGATAACAACTGTGTAAGTGCTTCCATTACAAAGAAAAATCCCGAAAGTTTACCAAAGCCACTTGCCAAACAGTTTTGCCTTCAAGCTTTTTAAGCATGGCTTAAAACCCTGGTTGATATGAAGAATGTAAGAAGGATGTTGCTCAGTTTCACTAAAAGGAGCAAAGCATATATACATTTCCCAAGCCCATCCCCTTCTGTATTCGAACTCTTGCCTTTCCCACTCACTGAGTGGGGACAGATAAGTTAACTAGGCTCTATCTAACCACCTAGATCATCCTGTATCTGCTGTACAGTATCATATCACTTCTAGAAAACTTAAGGATTTTCAATGTATACATGCTGTGAACATGTATATTTGGAAGTTGTAATGTATTCTTATGTCCAGGCAAGTAAATTAATTATACCACTTCATTAACTTTGCACAGTGGCCAAATGAACAACACAGATCTGAAAGGAAAAAAAAAAGTCATATACATCTAGGCCACTGAACTCCAGAAGTTAGATTGGCAGTTCCTGAGGGTAAAAGCAATATGTTGTAACAGAATGTATAAATATTTTTGATAAAAAGTGTGTATATTTTATAAACCCCTTAACACTAAAAGCTGTACCTCAGAAGTTGAAAAATAACATAGACCAGACACTGTGCACACTTGTAAATCAAGACCTGTTTTTGGCATCTGGTGTTCTTTGGGCAAACATCAATTCTTGGAAAATCATATTTCTCACGGGCTCCTCCTAGCTCTAGCCAGGAGCTTGCTGTCCGTGGGCTAAGACGACAGTGAGAATCAGCACTCCACTGTATTCAAAACCTGTAATTTTATTCATTCAAAGAAGAAATGTGAACCACTTGGGTATGCAACACTGAGATGGTTGTTTAAAATCATGATGCTGGGCAGCCCTGCAGGATCAGGCAGGGGGAGAGGCTTAGGGACTCAAAAAAGGGATGATAGGTCTAGATCAGGCACAGGCACATCCCCACCCCACAGGAATAAGGAAGGCATCTACTAGCCCTACAAATCATGTTTGGCAGAGTAAGACAGCTTTTCAGCATCACTTGTTTTCAGATTTTAAGAAATAAAAAACAAATTCGATCCTGTATCTAGCTGAAACCAATACTTTTGAGGTACAGTCAGCTCACCCATTTTGGTTCCCAAATATATGAGCATCTAACAGGGTGCTTAACACTTATGAAAGTATCCTCAAAAATACCTTTTTGTAACTACATCTTGTACAGAAATCTTTTTTTTTAATCTAAGTAAATTGCTAAAAATAAAAAATTTAAAAAAATTAGAGGGCAGGGTATGTTCACCCAGTTAAGCTGAAAGAAAGCACTAATTTTATCTCTGTAGTTTTTAAACTATTTTTAGGCAGATTAAGGATTTAAACCTAGATTGTAAATATATTTTGCTATACTTTATCTGTATGTGGCTGCTGAAGCACTTTGTAAGGAAATTAGGATATTTTAGAATGGTACACTATGCATTAAAATGAAATGTGCCTTTAACAAATGTCACTCTAAGTGTTTTTGCAGTCATTAATATCACAAATTAAAGTTTTAAGTAGAGTAATTTGTAAATTGTGTCCCAAACATGATTTTGCTGTTTCTTTAAGTGACTTGTCATGTTTTCTTCACAGGTAACTTCAGAACAGAACTTGCAATCAGGAGGGGCCTTACAGAAACCCAATCTCTTAGTGGTAGCTCAGTGTGCTTCCACTCATTTAAAAAAAAAAATCAAAATAAATAATTACCTCTGAGTGCACCTTCTTTCTGAGGCTGAAGAAAAGTAGCCTCCTTTTGCCTGGATGAGCAGTCCTGACAAGAGCAGGCAAAGACCATATCTGTTGAAGTCCTCCCTGCACAGGCTTCCTTTGAGGGCAGGAGAGGACAAACACTCCCTCCCCTCCTAAGCATTCCTTCATTATGGTCTCCTTCCACCCCACACACTCCCACAGTACATAGGAAAGTTCTGTAAACAAACAAAAACTTACACCCAACGCACAGCAACCTTGTTCTTTAAGCAGAGAATGAAGCTTTCTTTTCTGAGTGCATTGAGAACAGAAATCTTTACTCCTAAGAACAAACTAAAATTTCATGAGACTATTGCCTAGAGACACTTAACTTCAATACTTAATTACATGATCATTCCAGAAAGGGCTGGCTCTAAATGAAGATACAGTTTCAAATATCTAAATTGCAGTTGAGTTAACAGAGTTGGGTCCTGAGGATACTATGCTCTTGCCTTTGCTGCGCAAGGGGAAAGCGACCCTTCGGTACAGTCTTCTCCCAGGTTTGCTGCCGAACCATCTCCCAGCAACATACAAGCATTAGCAGAGGACCCAAAACCTATCAACATCTGAGCTGTAGCTAGTCTCCTTACTTGTACTTTAGGCTCTACTTGTCATAGAGCCTTTGCTACTACTTCACTCCTGTAACACAGAAGGTGGTAATTAGCTAAAATAGGCTGCAGAGCTGCCACAATCTCCTCTCCCGCTCCCCACACCTATCCCTGCAAACCCCAAGAACTGCTGGTGTACCATACACACAGACATTTACACACACACACTGTCAAGTTGTGCTCTAGCCAGGAACAAGAATGAGAAACTTCTCTTACGAGAATCCAAATTCCTTAGCTTACTACAGTGGTTGCAACTGCCTAAAAATTAATTCAGAATTGGTACTAGTTTTTTTTTCCTGGAATATTTCACATTAACCGTGGTTTACTGGGACCAGTAGTAACTGGTTTTCAGAATGCTCCTTCAAGCATATTTCTAGTTCTTCCTCCTTGGGCTGTGCAGCTACTACCATCTCCACACCACGGGCAGTACAGGAACTGCCTGCAGAAATGCAGGAAGAGGCAGGGTCAAGACAGGATAGTAATTCCCTGCCTCCATCTGCTGCACTTAAGAGCTTTGCACACATGTATTTAAATTTCAGTCCAGACAGCTTTTGCTGTAACAATTTCAACTGCAAACACCACTCACATGTCAAGTGCTCATGCATAATGCCTGAAAGTATTTAAAATACAAGCATTATTGCAAGTGTAAGTTTCAGCCATTTTCACCCTGCATATAGTAGATTTAACATACTGATTTATGCTGGAAAGTACACTCATGGTAAAGAATCACTTTTGCACTTCCAAAGTGTGTAACAGTACATGAAAGATGAGGCCCTGCCTATTCAAAGCATCTACACCTTCTCCAACAGAGGAGGTAGACAAGAGTAGCTCAGAGCTTGCATAACAGGGAAAGCCCAAGTAACAGAAAACATTGCAACGAAGTGTAAGGAGATATATCAGACACAAGAATCTCTCTGAACTACCAAGACCACCACCCTAACATCTGGACCAGAGTTTTTCATGACTGCAACCAACTGCTTCAGCAAACAGAACTGTACAGCCTTTGTTATTTGTTTACAGAAAAAGCATTGAGCTGCCACAATTCAATAGTCTCAACTGGCAAAGAGGATTAAAATTAAACCAGCAAGAAAACAGTGCAAGCTATTGATAATTACTGCTACTAGAACTGGACACACAGCCTTCCCTCTGGATGGCTTAGGACCAGATGTGTAGCAAGCTGACCTCTCAGCTGTTCATTTTGGTAAAATTAATTTGCACCTGTGATACAAAATTAACTTGGACCCAGAAGACTCCCAGTTAAGTACATTTGTTGCTTTGCACACAGGAGGAACACTGTCACGAGGCAATTCATTTTCAAAGCTGCTAGATTGAGGAGAGCTGAGTAACTTTTGGCCTTCACTCCTCAGCACCTGGTGCATCATTTCAAACAAGCAAGTGCTCATTTCAAACAACAGTGCCAAAAGCTTAACCACTGACCAACCAGGCTGCAGGGTGGACTGGCAGATCAGAATATTTAACACAAGTGTTAACTGAAACTACTTTTACCTTTCTTTGTACAGTACCAAGCATCACAAAGTTGTAAGGAGTTGAACTAAAGAGTCCTCATGTTTCTCTTCAACTGCTTTGTCTTCATGTCATATTCACAGAAGCAGAGAGGCATCAGTGAAAATCAGGGAGATTGTGCCAAGGATGTGACTTATCCTTTGAGCAGCAAAACTGAAAATCTTCAGCAGCAGTTGTGCAAATATTTGAGCTGCTTTTTGGCTTGCATTCTGGGTTAAGTCATCTAACTACAAACTACAAACTGAAAAACTGAACTACAAACACTAAAGCCACACTAGAGATTAAATTTTGTCAAGAAAAGAAGCATTTATGCAGCCCCATGACCAAGTCCATAAGCTAATTTTACAATTCTTGGGCTGTATTCCAGTTCCTAGCAAGTGGAACAGTATATGCATGTCAAGTTGCAGTCATATTCACAAGATGGTAGGTGTTTTTGGAAAACTGTTTATTTGGGAATTACATAGTATTTTAAATTTTCCAAAATACATCTTACTAGATCCCTACAAAAGAAATCTAAATAAGTACAACAATATGAAATTAAGTTTGTTGCAACAGTCATTAAATATTTACTTCCACTAATATATACATACAAAATGCCACACAATGAGCTTGTTTACCCTTGGAATGTGTGCTGTGTTCCAGCAGTTGTGCTCCTTTTCCATATCCTCCAGTTCCACAAGATGAAGACTCAATATTAACACTTCATACATCCTTTATTATAGGCAAAAATCAGAAGTTTCTTGTTGGTGGTTTTGGTTTTGTTTTTTAATAGAAATTAGAAGTAACCCTCTGCAATTTCACAGCTGTGGTAGTTTGTCTACTGGGGTATCAAACTTGAAGTCCGCTGGGAAGAGGTCTGGAGCTCGAGGATAGATCAGCCTGTATGACTGCCTAATCGTAACATCAGCCACACCAGCAATATCACCAATTTCTAAGACAAAAAGCAGATAAATGATTAGTTTTTACTTTTGCCATTTGTATTGAAGAAACTAACAAGCACAATTTACCAAGTGCTATATACTTAATTCCTGACTCTGCCAAAACTCTGGTAAAAATACATCTAACCATGGTAAATACACAGAAATTTAAATTTATTCAAGATTTAACCAAGTTTAGCATTTAAACCTTGAACTGCATGAAAGCCTTCAACACTGTCTAAGGAAACTGAAGGAGTACGGAGTCAAAATACAGGCAGCTATATTTTAACAACCACTCCTAAGAGACATAATCCAGTAACTCAAGGCAAGCAAGGATGAAGGCACTGTACTGCTTGGGCTCTAGATCACTCACATGCCCAGGAAACTGCCCACACAGCAAAAGCTCCAGAGAGAATAAGCAGCAATTAATGCAGAACAAAGCACTACAACCTGACAGATAAAGGCTATTCTTTACCTAAAAAGCAGTTCTCCCCTAAGAAACTGCTAGATTTTCAACATTTTTGATCTGAACTGGACTAGCCACATCAATGAAGCTTCCACAGCCAGCTAGCAGCACGTGGATCCATTTGTCACACCATGTTCTAACAACTGCAGCCTTAGCTCCCTACCTTCCCCAGGTACTGCCCTCACATAGGCCTGATTCCCCTGAGGCCCCGAAACTGCATGCTCCTCTGAAGCTCAAGAACAGCCTTGAACTCTTCACTGGCTTCGTAAGTGCCACCTCCCAGAAAAGGGTAATGCCAAAAGTGATCTATGGCCAAGCTTGCCATCCTCCCACCACTCTCAATCCTTATCATGGGCTCACAGGAATACATACTAATCTAGGTGATTCCCTGGCTGTTAAAATGACTGAAGACTCAGTGAAATCCAAACCTATAATGCTACCTGCAACTGCCCCCAAGTATGCATTTTGGGTATTTAAAGCAGTATAAAGTAGATATTCAAGTATCAGCATGAGTGAAGTTAAAATCATACTCATTTGAATGCACTGCTCTATTCCATTCAAGAAACTAACTCCCAGAGCCAGGGGGAAAAAGAATAAACAAAAAGAAACCCCAAACACACAAACAAAAAAACACAAAGCAAAACCACTGAAGTTTTACCTTTTTGTGTCCTTTTCTCTGCAGAAGCTTGTGATGCCATGTAAATAGCTGCAGCTGCTACAGAGATTGGGCTTCTCCCAGGAACCAAATCTAATTCCACAGCTTTACGGGCAATATGTGTTGCTGCCATTTGTACTTGTTTGGGAAGACCCAGATTGGAGCAGAATCTTGACATGAAGTCTCCAGTTGTAATCAAATCAACACTGGTTTCAAGAGCCTTCAAAATAAGTTTAAAGCACCGGCCTATTTCCTTCTTTGAAATCCTGGACACTGCACATATTTCTAAACAAAGAGCAAAATTAAACTTTAAGCTTGACAGGATTTGCTCCCCAAAAGTTAAATTTAATACTCAATATATTAAGACCCATAAAGATGGCCAATGTCATGAAGGTCACCATCACTAAATAAGCTTTGCACATTTGTGAATCTTCCAAACCACTTCAGTCAGTGTATATTTTTTGTAAGGAGCTAATTAATACAGCTCGCTTTTTAAGGGCAATTTGGTACTCAGTGCACAGAAAAGTTGCATGTATTTACTGCAGAACTGTGGGTTCAAATTCAGTTACAACAGTCCCCACCATCTCATCAAAGCAATATCTTTTAAGATTCACCAATGCTCAGAACCACTTTTAAATGCTAAATTTTTTAATGCATTAAGAACAAACAACCCATGTCTGAGAGCCTACTCACTTCACAAATAGATTTCCAGACTCCCTCCTAGCCTACCTCTCAATGGTGAGCTGTAGCTGTGAACAACCAATTCAGCAAAGCCCAAGAAAGAGAAAACCAACCTCTTACAGTGACAGTCACTAGATCTTTACTTCAAAGCAAAACTGAATCTGTATTACTGAAATCTTACCTTTAAATGTTCTTGGAACACCTTCTTGCCTACAGGCTATGTAGAGACAAGCAGAAGCAATAGCATCATTACTCCTCCCCTTCAGGCTCTTTTGCTCATACACTTGCTTGAATAAATTATTTGTTCGATCCTTCAAAGCAAGAAAAATAAATTTAATTAAATCTAGGCCATTTAATTAGCAGCAATATCAAAAATTCATGTGCTCATTATATTATGCTAACTAAGTCAATGCCAGAACAATTTAAGGAAGAGAGACATGAACTTACAACTATATTTCTAGGGAGGTTGATTCTGTCTGCCATGTTTGTAATTTCTTTGAAAGCATTCATCATTGCCCGATCAGAGCTGCTCATAGTTCTACGATTTTGGTACTTCGAATTCCCAAACTCATCAAAACTTGCTGCACCTGTGCCCTGAAAAGAAATTTTTATTGTCAGTAAAACACAAGCAACTGCCTTCTCATTTCAAGTGCAAACATCTTCCAGCTTTATACAATTCAAGGCATTCAAACAGTTTTGAGAATAAACATCACTGAAGTCAACGATACAATCAAGCACTGTTCCAAACATCAGGTTCTATACTTTGCACAAGTCTCAAATCATGACTTGATTTCCAAAGACCACAGATTACGCAGGGATTTTTTTCTTCTCTCTTGTAACAATAGTTTAAAGAATAAAATGAATAATATGCAGCCAACGTGTGTATCTCAATACTCATTATCAATGATGAGGTCCAAGGGTACATTTTATGTGACTCATATGTCATTTGGGCTGCATCTGCACTGTGGCAGACTGGCAAGTTAGAAAAAAGACCAACTGGAGACTAGTAGTTACAATGGTAACTCAAAAAAATGAAGGCATGGGCAAAGAACATCCAAACCAATGACCTATTCAAAAGCAGTATGATACTGTGGTGCCTGCTAGCAGTTGCAAGTCTTAATTGTGGCAAGATTCTGCCTTCAGAGGAAAACCATGAGCCTCTTAAAAGAAAAGCTTGCGGTCTCAGGAAGAGTAAGAGCATGGCTACTCAACCTGGTAACTTCAGAACAAGCTTCCAACATGCATTTTTTTGTACCTTACAAGTGATGGTGCAAACTACATACTTGTACTAAATATGCAATTAATTTTGCCCAACTAAGAGCCTCTAAAATGTTCAAGTTCTTCAATTAGCCATCAGTCTGAAACATGTCTTTAACAAAGAATGTCACATCAGATTAATAACAGCTAATGACAACAACATGGCCTGTAAGTTCAGAAGAGCCATGTCTGTAATTTGTACTGTCTACTTGTGTGTTTGCTGTCACAGCATGTGGGGCCATGAGTTCTCTCAAATGGAAAACACCTCTTCACAGCAATTGCACGTCATGAGTAGAACGTGAATCAGCAAGTATTAATTCCTTGCCAGCAACCTTCAACAATTTAGCTGGGCAGAGACATCCAACTTTCACTGCAGACGTATTTGGTCATTTAAGCAATCTGGTATGGTGGCCACTGCAAACAGACTACTACACTGTTCTGTTTTGCCAAAAACAGTATGCATAAAGCAGATCTTGATCAATGACTGACTTCTAACCTGGCTGAGAAGGACTTGGGAGATCTGGTGGACAAAAATCTGGACATGAGCCACCAATGTGCACTTGCAGTCCAGAAAGCAACTGTGTTCCGGGCTGCATCAGAATAATAGTGGCCAGCAGGTTAAGGCAGCTGATTCTGTCCCTCTACTTATAAGGCCCCACTTAAGACCTGCATCCAGGTCTGAGGCCCTGAGCACAAGACAGGTATGGACCTTTTAGAGCAGGTCCAGAAGAGGGCCACAAATATGAGAGGGCTGGAACATTTGCTCTATGAAGACTGGAAAGAGATAGGGTTGTTCTGCCTGGAGAAGAGAAGGCTCCAGAGAAACCTTATTGTGGCCTTCCAATACTTTAAAGGGAGACTATTTAAAAAAAAAATAAAAAAGGAAAAAAAAGAGGAAGACACACTTTACATGGGCAGATAGTGATAGGGAGATTTAGATTAGATGTTAGAAAAAAATTCTTTACTCAGCGGGTGGCAAGTCACTGGAAAAGGCTACCTGGAGAAGTTGTTGATACTCCAACAAAGCATGTCTTGAAGCATTCAAGACCAGGTTGTATGTGACCCATGGCAGAGAGGTTGGAACTAGATGATCTTTAACGTCCCTTCCAAAACCAGTCATTCTACTATTCTATTCCCATCCAGCACTCACACAGAGTTCTCGAGCTGAGGACTCAGTAATGCATCAGGATGCCCAAGTGGTATAAAGTGGGGCCAGCATACAGCGAACAAAAGGCAGATCGCACCTCGGTACCACCTTATCCCTCCAAGCTGCCCAAATGGAAACAGAGATGGTTTCTTCTTTCCCAATCCCTGCCCTTAGGGAAATGGTCTGTAATTTTATAATCTCTCCCTTGTGCACATCTGCATTTAATACTGTTCTTTGGCTAACACTAGTAATTCTCACTCTTGACCATTCACTTAAACTTTTCCACTTTCTTATCCAAGTACTCTGGTTATAACTCATTTCTGACAAGCTCAGTGGATACCTCTAGTGTTGAGACTCATATCTGTGGTACATACACACACACACACTTCGATACTGCTGTGGAGACCAAAGACACCAGCACACAACCCTCCCTTGCAAGCTTCCCTAGCCCCTTGAATAGGCCCTCTTGTGACAGATGCTAGATTCCAGTATCATTCTTGCTTTTTTCCTCCTCCTTCAAACATCCTTTCAGATGAAAGAACCACCCAGAAATGACCTGTAGCACCAACACAGTAGAGGGCTGCTCCAGAGGCAATTCTACTTCCTTGACTGGATGAACACCTCCAACTATGCAGATGTTCTCCATAAGGTTTAAACGTAGGCAAAGAGCAGGAATCAGACACAACAAGCTTCAGGCCACAAAGAGCATTAGAAATAAATCTGCAACAACCACACCTTCCTTTCAGAAATTATGCCAGAACAACTTCCCTTGGCCCAAAATGTACAGAAATCTCAGGTCAAAAGGCTCTTTGCTGGCCATCACTCATATTCCTGTTCCCTGCAATGCATTACAACATTCGTGTGCACTATGGCCTCCTCAGCTAGTGCTATGTACAAATACTAACAGGAACTACACATCCTTAAGATCTTGCAAGATGTCAGAACAGTGACTGCAGCCTATCAACCCTGACCACAAGTCCCCAGTCACTGTCTAATCAGACTCCATGCCAATAGTCCTTTACTAGGGAACGCTGTTCTGACCTGGGGCTATCAAGTATTTCCCTTCACTACTGGGATTTTTCCCTGGGCTGCTAGACAGCATCTGAAAGATTTTTAGAGGTGTTTTTTTTCCTGTAATGGTTGTTCTTAACCATTCATTTTTTACTTTCTTGCTGGTACTTATGGTTACCTCTTCTTTGAAGGTTTGATTACGTATACTGACACCACCAATGCAGCTATAGGCAAGTACTGTTAGCCAAAGGATTTTATCCCCTCAGTATGAACACTCTCCAAGAGCCGTGCTCAATACAGAGCTCACCACTATAAAAGGGTTGGAAAATACTCTTCAATCTCAACTGCTTAAATGAACCACAGCAATTCTCCATGTATTTGCTATTTAAATGCACGATCTACTTTCCTGGAGTTCTTCTGGAGCTTCCAACTGAGGGACAATGCATTGTTGGCTTCAGCCTTTGACAATCATGTTAGGAATCCCTTTCCCTTCATGTTAAAACCTGAAGCCATGCAGTTTAAACAGAAATCAAACAGACTTTAAAAATAGTGTGTTTTACTGTTGTGGCCTTTATGAGACATTTACTTATATCTTTCCCATCTCAGCAAAAAAGGTACCTATCAAAGTTACACCTGTCTGACTTCCAAATAGAGCAGGATACAATCTGTTTGATACACCCAACCTCAAAGATAGCTAGAGCGAGAAAATACAGTCCGGTCAACAGCAGTAATCTCTGAAGGGGTTCAATGGAGGTTAAGTTTACAGTGCTGGTAGCCAACAGCTTTGTACCCCAGTATATATCCTTTAATAAGAGAAAGCTGAAATATCACTAATATCATCCACATCATTGACCTGAGGTTATTCACAGCACCAAGGAATGTCCCAAGATCTGGCAGCCTTCTTGCCAAGTACAACCAGCTCATTATATTGCCTGATGTATCCTTTCTTTTTCAATCACCAAGCCCATTTTTCCACTGCTTATCAGTACAGCACTTCTAGATCCAGGCCACGCAGACTGACAACAGCCAGCTTCCTTTCACAGGCATCTGATGAAAGAATAGGAATTCTATACCAAGAAGTTGCAATAGTTTCCCATTTGACCAATCTAAAGTCACTTGTAGTTGCAGTCGCTACAAAAACAAATAGGTTAACTGCAAGGGGTGACAAAAGACAACTTTTCTTTCAGAGTCATAGAAAAGAGTTATTTGTATCAATGCAGATTTGAAAGATGCTTTTTCAAGTATTTTTCTTTAATTTTTACATGAGGATTTTAGAAATAACTATAATATTCTGGCAATCAAGTTACAACAAATGCCAGACTTCACCACATCTCCAACTGATTTACATTGTCAGACCAACTGCAGCATATAGCATCCACTTTCAGAGATAAAGTTCTGTTCCAACATTCTAAAGATCTTCCTGAAGAATGCAAACCACTTCCACCACTGCCAACTATGTCTGTGGAGAGAAGGATGAATAGCAAACTAATCTTTCTTCCAATACAGGCTGCTGCTTCTGGCCTCAGACAGATGGGTCCCTTAAGTACTAAAACCAATTAGGAACTAATTCCTTTGCATGGGCAAAGCAGCCTCTTTTACTGCTAGCAAATACAGACCACATATCCCCAGCAGAAAGGTGTTCCAAAGTAGCACCTCCTGGTTTCAAAGAGGAAAGAGTGATAAATCATCCTGTGAAGCAGAACTGGCCCCCTCCCTTCCTTTACTATTTCAAGGCAACAGTCATTCACCATAAGTGTACTGCTGTAACTGGCAAGTGGTTCAGACTCCACTTCCACCTACATTCCCGGGGCTTATAATCATCTCTAATACGATGTGCAGGAAGAATTATCAACGCCCATCTCCTCTGGATTTTCCACAACACAGGTTGTGTTTAGGGGTTTGGTCTTTGCTTCACTTGTTGGGTTTTTTTTTTTTTGAAGGAGGGTGGGGATGTTTGGAAGGTGGATGGAGGTTTTTTTTTGTTTAAAAGATTCTCTTATCTGTAGCTCTACCTCAAGCAGAAAGAAATACCTCTGTTCCCTGTCCCATGCAAAAGGATACAGTAATCTCTGGCATAGCAATCTGGTGTCTACTCCAGGCCATTCTAAGAATTGTTGTTAACTGAGAAAATACAATCTTACTCTGCTTCATTCTCTGGAATTCATGAAGGCTGCTCTGTACTCTTATCAGATACTACTACACCAATTTCCCCCTTGTTCAGTCAGTTTGAGTATCTAGGTCAATCCTCATCCCAGGCTACTGCTGGCAGGAGTTTCAGAAGACTGCTTGAGAAATGTACAAATTCCTTGGTTTAGCTACTTTTGCCACAAAATTCATCCTCTTTCTGCACTGATACATAATTTCTTCAGCATCTTCTGATACAAGCCATTCTCTTCCCTGCAAATGACTGAGGAAAAAATGCATCTCCTGGTAGAGAGTGCACATCAATGAGCTGACATATCAGAGCCCCTGCTCACTGGTAAGACAAACACAGGAACTCTTGCACAGAACACATCCTGGTTTGTCAGGGACTTCTTACTTCCTGTAGAAAATTATGTGCCTCTTCTGTGATTCCTCCCCATGCAAATAAAATATCCACAGTAGGACAGACTGTCCCGTCTATATTCTCCAACACAATCCTAGCAGTTCCATTACTTGCACATTATCATTCAAAATTCTCATGGGTTAAATCATGCCACACTGACATTCCCATATCTTGTCTTCACTGAACAGCACTCTCTGCTACAGCAAGTTTGATTCATGACTGTTCTGGTTAACAGGAAAGCTGTTTCATTAGATGAATGTCCATCTCTGAAAGTTTTTAGTTTCCATTGACAAACTTTTCACAGATGTTTCTTTACGTCACAGAAATACAAGCCCTGAGAACTATAATCTTTCTGGACCTATACAGGTGATATTAAAGTTCCAGTAATTGCTACAGCACTGCTTCACGGAGCTACTAAGCAAAGCCAAATTTAAGGGAGCAGTGCAGAAACTGGTTTGCCTGAATGGATTTCAAAAGCCACCAGAAGGCATCCTAAAATATGGAGTAGTCCAGAACACAAGCATCTACTTGGACAATCCTTTGAACAGGTTTCTTTTTCATCAGTGATGAAAGACTTGCTGTCCATTATCAGTATTCACTAGTCAACTTCATTTCTTTGAAGCATTTTTTTTGAGAAGTATGGTACATACAACCCTATACGTATCTATACATATTTAGGTATGTCAACTTCATCCTAGCAACATCACTGGAATAGAAACTCCTGAGAAATCCTGGTGCACATGCACCTCAACATACAAAGAACAAATACTTTTAAGTAGTTATTTATCAGCAACTGGACGATCAATTTAGATCTTGCAGCAAAAAACATAACACAAAGTACAACAGTGAAAACTTACCTGGATCACTATTTCATTAGAGGGAATGCATTTTCTTGCTCTCTTATTGGAAACAGTAGAATATGGCTGTACCACTAAATTTCAAGTCAAATACACATTGACCACTTTCTTCTAGAGCACCACATCATTAAAGAATGTACATGTATGTATATCTCTGGGTCACCACTATGAATCTGATAGAGATTTTATTACAAAAAAAAACATAATTCAAGTTGGACAGTACTAGCTATCAAGAGCTCAAAACTAAGTATCTATTATTTCAGAATCATTCCAAATATACATGCTAAGTCAAAGTATTTCTTTAAAGGCTGCAACGTCTGCTTTTCTATTTATAGCAGCACACGAAAAAGAGTGGTAAGTAACCCCATAACACTACAAACTTTTCTTCTGTGGTCAGCCCTTTCCTGATACCCCCGGGAAAGAGCTACATTTTACACACCGTTGAAACGTTAAAAGAGTTCAGTGTAGACAAAATCTTTCTCTGCGCAGTTTCCCTAAGGACATACAAACATGTACTTGACAAAAACACTCCCATTAAATAAAATTTAGTACTTTAAGGGTTACCTTGCCAATCATTGTACTCAAGTCGCCATCACTCAACAAAGGATTCTGAGTATCCCCAACTCGAGATGGATCTTTTGTTGCTTTGTCATTGCTGAAAGTTCTCCACTCCGACCCTACGTCTATGACCCGGTCACCTGAGTTCACAGAAAGCAACAATCTGCATTAATGTAACATCTTGAAGTACTTCATGAAACATTGTTACACATCACGAGCTCTCTACTATAAAAAGGTAGTTTGTTGGCATTCCCAAAAAGAACAGGAACTTGCAAGGACAAGGTACCAGAACATTTGGGATTTGCAAGTTAAATTTAAAAGAAAAAGAAAAATACACACACAAAACCAAAAACAATGAGAGCTGCACAGAAAACAAAATTAAGTAGAGAAATCCATCCAGAACACAAAGATTTCCAGTTATCCTTAAAGACTATCATGGGATCTTAAAAAAAAAAAAAAAAAAGGAATCAAGCCTTTTATTTCAAGCTGGAGGTCATGGCTGCCCACAGATGTTCTCAGCACTTAAGACAAATGAGTAACTTATTGTAACTTAAGTTGTGTCACATTTGCCATGTTCAAAGTACATGTGAATTACCTATCATGCACAATCTCATAAAGCTGTCGTAAATCACTTCCGTGCATGAGCTCCAGGTTCTTGGTACTCTGAAATACACCACCTTCTCACCCATCATGACAACATTCTGCAGCTCAATTCTTGTTCTTCAAGGGAAGTCTGACCCTGCCCAACTCCATTTATGACGCTTGACATTATCAACACACAATATATACACACACACACACTACTATTTCTTTTTCAATACAGTCTACCCTGTTATATCCAAAAGTTTGAAAACAGATTAAGAGAAAGCAGAAAAAGCACTAAACCCACATTATCTGAATGTAAACAGTTTCCCTGCAGTCCTCTAAATCTCACATTCATCTAAATCCTTCCTACACTCAACTTCCCAAATTGAGAAATAACTCAACATTCAGATGCAGGCAAAGCCCTAATCACATGGCCACAATCTTAAAACAAATTAAAAAAAAAAAACAAAACCCACACACCACCAACCCTCTCAAAAGAGGAAAAAAACACCCACCATAAAAACCCCATACCACCACCACACCCTTACACCCTCCCCACTGCTGACTGTGCAGTTCATCCTATTCACAGCTCTGGTAAAAGCTGAGTCTCAAAGGTGTTGCTTCCAGAGCAATACTAAAGAATTTTTAAGAATGCATGTACAGAAAAGCGCAAGAACAACACTTTTCTTAGTGTTTTGCAGTAAAGCAGCCAAGAGTTCTATGCAGGAATATCAGAAGAATTGTCATCCTGATTTCCTAAACCTGATGAAAAATGTACTACTTTTACTGGTGTTTAAGAGTGCTGTGAAAGAACATCTGCAAAAAATAAGTAGCATTTGCTGCAAGAAAAATTTCTGGTATGGAGGTCTTTGTATGAAACCACAGAGACTGACTTAACCTGGTGAAAGCCTAACTAGACAGACAAAAGCACTCTGCAACCAATGGTAATACAAGATAACAGAGGAGCAATGGACAGAGCGGTGCAATACAAAATTACTTTGGGAGAATCTATTCTGAAAGAGGAATTTTATTCTGAACAAAATTATGCAAGAAATATGCTTGAAAAGTTGTGAATGAACCATAAGAAATCACCACAACAAAAAGAATAAATTTAGGTTTGAGTTGTTCTCATCAATACTTGCCAGACATGCTCTAATGAAATCCAAAAGGGGAGGGGGAATCATCAAAAAGACGGTGGTAAAGAATAAAGCGAAGTAGAAGGGGCCACAGATCCATCCTTTCTGCTGCAAAGGTCTCCCCACCCCTTGCAAGCTTAAATTAGCAGACAGCGTGCTCCTCTAGCTCCTGGACTCTGTAAATATTTGATTCAGTAATACTCCTTCTATGGCCTAGCGGTGACTCTACTTTAACACAACCCCCCAATACTGTTTACAGCATCTAAAAAAAGCAAAATGTACTTAAAATTCTGGCATGGTATAAATAGAACACTGAGTACAGAGCAATGATGTAATATTTTTTCCACACAAGTGGGAATGACCTAAATGACTCACTCAGGGATGTGCCTCTTGTGAGTTATGAACCATTCCTGCTCTAACAAAAAAGTGTTATATCACTGCCTGCTTTGGCAAACACATTACAAACAGAGGTTTGAGACTACTATTTCAGAGCAAGAAAAGATTAAGTAGGACAAATCACTGAATATAAAGCATTTGAGTAAAGCATTTCTGTAATTAAGATGCAGTATGCAATTATCTTTACTTCGCCAAGAAATCTGCTATTACAGAAAAGATTTTTTCTGTACACTCTCAGTGTCTTATTTAAAATACAGAAGTCCTAGAAAGTGCATTCCCAAGTCCAACAAATAAGCTGAAAGATTTCCATAGATGGAAAACACACTCAGCTACAAGCAGCTAATTATCCCATTCAAAAAAAAAAAAAAGAGTGGCATTTTTTATTTTTAACTGTTCAAAACCTAAAAGAACACTTTGGAACTGTGTTAGTACAGATAAAATTAAGCCGCACCCTAAAAATACTAATGTCAGTCTTCCAAAAAGCAGTGTAAGGAATCAGCTGAATTTGCTGGGTCAGGAACTACTAACTGGCTTTCCTGAACCACCTGGAAAATCAGTCTGACAGTGAAATATCAGAGAAAAAAAGCTCCCAATAAGATCTCTACTTTCTCACATCATTATTATATTGGTTTTGGCAATGATATTGAGCTACAATAAGTATGGGAGTGGTTGCATATTCCCTTCACTACTTCCTTTTTACGTAGCTCTTTTGAACAAAAGTAAGCTTTGCTAGATATGGTGAGATTAGACGATCTTTTATTTAATTTTCATCAAAGAGATGAGTTCCTCTCCTCAACTTCCTCCTCTGCACTACATACAATACAAAAAATGTTGTTTACAGGACCAAATTTTTGTGGAGCCCATCTCCAGACCAATATCCTGAAGCATCTTTCTGAATGCATGAGTTTTTTCCATCACCCCATTTAATTTGGTACACCATTCTTCCAGTATTCAGTTACTCTTTATAATCCAGTCTAATAGACTAACACACAGTCTCTAGTGGAAATACACACTGCAAACTTCACTGACTCGGGTTACCCACCAGCTGAAAAGCTCATTTAGTAAAATGCAGAACTGTTATTCAGAACGGAAAACCTCAGACCAAGGCTACTTTTCTTCACAACTGCCAAATGCAAACAGCATGCACTACAGAAATTCAAGAGTAAACTCAGGTCAGCAACAAAGATTAAAATATCACTTTAAACAGCTTTTGAAAAGTAGCTTGTATGAAAAGTAGCTTGTATGTATTTGATCACAAACTATGTATGTAAAAAAAAAAAAAAAATAGATTTCTCAAAGGAAAATATTTTCATTCAACAAGTCCTGATTTTGCAATTACATAGTTATAGAGAAATGGTATCAGCTATTTTAATGTTGGACTCCACGTGCAGTATCTTGTAATACACATGTATTTTATTCTCTTTTTGCATTTTGTATTATCAATTATATAAAGATAATACAGCTGCAAACTGAAGGTGTTTAATCCAAACAAGTTCAAGCCTCAAATAATGTTACCTTCCATACCTTCTTTTGAAACAGTTTTGAGAAGGTATGTCCTTAAGTATTTTTTTTAAAGAGCTCTAAAGTTAGTTGTACATTGCATCAAGTTCTATGTATTATTTAATAGTATTTTAATCTTAACATAAACATGGTATTCAAGTTTATTTGCACTTAAAAGTACCAAAGCATTGTTTCTACAAAACCTTTCATTCTTAAAATTAGTTAAGGAATCTGCTGCCACCTAGTGAGCACATATTACACTTTTAATTAAAAGTATTTTACAACACCATTTTAAAAAAAAAAAAAAAAAGAGAGAATTGCAATTAATTTCAGTCAACTGCTTATTAACCAGAGTAATGAGGTGCTAAGACAAACTACAATGAAAAACCTAGGCAGCAGACTACAAGCTGAGGAGAATCATGAAGACATCTTAACTGCAGAAAGCCAGACTAAACTGAGCCCTCCCTTATCCAGGCTGACAGAGTCTCAACTCTCAGCTTCTCCTCATATGGAAGACACTACAGTCCCTAAATCACTTTTGCAACCTTCTACTGGACTTGCTTCAGCGAGCCTCTGGGACTGAGGAGCCCAGAGTTCAACACAGGACTCCAGATACATACTCCTTCACATTCTATGTATTAGCTTACACATTGCCCCATACAGTAGTACTCAGCTTTATGGCTTCCAAAATACAAAGAACTCCTCCCCCAGTTTCAAGCTTTAGAACTTCAATTTAAGACAAGATTACCAAAGAATAAACTCTTGGAGGAAATAAAACACAAAACACATGATTTTACAGTCACAGTTTTTTTCTACAAAATTTCCAGCCTTTTATAAGGTATTAAAAGCATCTAACCACCAACCTACTCATAAGTCTCAGTTGAAACAGAACCTGAGCAGGTTTTGAGATGTTAAAGAACAAAACAAACAAAATCACATATACACATACGAGCAAAACTACACCCCAGAAAATCTACATAGGTCTTCAAATAGTTCCCAGACACCAACAGCATCATCCCAGTACCAAAAGGCAACTATGGACTCAAACAGACACAGTACTGCAAGCAAATGACTGTTGCAAGAAAAAACCTTAGCAGCTTCTGCATATCAAAACGATGACAAATTTAAAAGGAATTGTCCACAACCTGGTTGGTAAGTCTGGTCAAGCGAAGTTATCTCTCTCCAGAACTTGCAGATTTTAAAAGACAAACAGCTCAAGTACCTGAAAAAGAATGTTCCAGTCTACAGAATCCCAATGAAAACTGTTAACCCTGATGTACACTACATGACAAAACCAAGTGGCTTTGGACTCTTATCAGAGGAGTTTAGATTACTTCTAGCCCTTATTTGCCCTAAATCACTTTGCTAACCTGATATGGAAACAAGTTAAAAACCATTCTCTAAATAGGATGATTCAATACGTTACTGTTATTCCACTAGATAAACCTACTAAACTAAAGGAAAGATTCTTCATCGTAGAACCAGACACCTTTACTTCCCAGCCTAGAACCCACTAACTTTCCTCCACTCTCCAGGAAATGTCATGCTAAGAGCAGTGCTTATTACAAAGCCTGACAAAAGATGCCAGCTTTTGATATCTGAAGTCTTACTTTCCACTGTTTCAAGCATTATTGCTGAAATAGGTAGTACTATCACCTGTGTCTTTAAAGCTGAAATGAATTAGACTCAAAACACAGACTATTTGAAATGCTGACTGGAAAAGGCTAATTAATTACTTTTTCATATTACAAATTTCCCTGCGTAAATCAATCATCTATAAATGCTCATGCAAAACTCAACTGGTTAGAATTTCTTTTAAGTATCAGCATCCTGCAGAAGCAGTAACCAGATACAAGCAATACTTTAAACTGAAATTTCTTATTTTAAGTGTTTATAATACAGAAAGAGGTAATCATGAATGTACACCCAAATATTAAAGGATTTTTCAGCATTTGGAAGTATAAAGATACAATAGACATAATCGCCTATCTGCCCTCTAGTGGAAGCGAGTCAGAAGTACTTAAGCACTGTTTCTGAAAACAAGTACCTACATATATAGATGCAATTAATTTTATCCCTAATGATAGCACCATCCTGAATAATGGACTGGCCAGCAGAGAGGCAATCATGTTACACTGTGAAGAAAAATATACCTGTGAAATAGTTAAATCTCACCTATTATTTATAGACCTCACCTGAATTCAAGATGCACTGTTTAGATCTCAAACTTTTCAGAAGCATGAATATTCTGACAGAACTTTTAAACAGCTGTACTGCTGACTACAAACGAACATTTTTCCCCAAAATTCTTTAACTGAACACTCAGATATACACATAACATGGAACATCTAAACATAGGTCATAATCCAATTCAAAGCTTTCAACATGTTGATACATGTCCAAGGATCCTCATCCGCTGAAGACAGACTTTCAAGGTTTTTTTAAGAAGGTTTTCCAAGAAGAATCCATACAAAATATGTATACATATGTAGACAGATATGATACGTCATACCTGTCTACTGAAGCAGACAGAGCTAACCAGTTAGATACAATCACTTAGTAAACGCTCAGAATAAACTCCTTGCTGTTCCAACTCCTGCACACTAAAACATTTAATGAAGCTAAACAGAAGTTTAAGGAAAGTCTTAGATCAGAAAGGTATTCCTACAAAGATGTATGTGCCTCTACATTCATTCCTATTCCCCTCTGAAATCGAGCTCACCACCTTGCCACACCAAGAAAATTCAATGCTTTTTATTCCACTTCGATACTGCTTTCTTCAACCCCTTCTGCCATATCAGATGACTTCTAGCCTTTTTTACTGCCTTAAACACAGTAAGCAAAATATTTACCTGTCAAGACACAGGATTTACTAGCTTTGTGATCTTGAACAAAACGCTTCTCCCCCCACCAAGTCTACCTGAAGAATTAGCTATGGCCAATGTCTTAAATGAACACAGAACTACTTCTCCAAACCCTAACAATTCCGTCCACAAATTCTCAAGCAGCACATGAACCATCTATCCTAGTATATATGTATGGCTAGGCTTCGCGAACGAAGANTGCTACAGACATGGTAAATGCAACCTCAGTCATACTACTAATTTCATCTCATAATCCCAGAAGATTGCTTACAAAACTTAGAAAATTATCTATGCACCACCTCTTTTATCCTATTGTGTCATAATAAACTCATGCTTTTTCCACAAATGTGAAACTTCAGTTCTTTGCAAGGAAGAAAAATCAAGTGGAAGCTCAGTTTAGTCAAGACCATTTCTCCGATTTCAGCTCAATTGTACTATAAGAAATAAAATCAGTCACTTCACCATGTACTTTACCACAGTAAAATAAATGCATAAATTCTGCATTTACCATTCTGCCCCACATACACCAAGCAGTGCTCTGCAGTCACCAAAATCACAGTATTTTTAAATCTTTAGCACTTCTTTGGCTACAGAGTATACTGAGTCTTAGAGGATTAACTTGTTTAATTGATTCCCTTCAGTGATAAAGATCTCACTAACTTCCAAAACATTCTCAGTGGGCCCTGTTCAGATGAGCTACACATTAAGACCCATGTAAGTCTTGAAAAACCAATCCACAACTTTTCTATACAAGAAGAGGAAATGAAATCACTACTCTCTTAAAGGGAACATGTATCATAGAATCTGCAACAAATACATAACACTTTTCTCATTTGGAACCAAGATTTTTGTCTTCACTCCTTTATAATATGTCTACTTTACATGTATTTCCAGAAAACAAGCATCAAGAATTGGGTCTGGTTTTATCCTCCTCTAAATTTCTTACAAGGTGAGAGGAGAAAAAGTTGAATATTCACACTTCTGTTTATCTTCATCTGATTTAATTAGTTTACCAAACTAGCTGCTAGATACCCTAGCCAATGAATTGGACATATTCAGGTAAACTAAATTGGTGAAGGCAGGCAAGACAAAATGAGAACAAGCAGCACAATGGAAGTAAATGTTAAAGCCTTTTAGTGATAAATCCATGGAAAGGTCTACTTAAAAAACATTGCATGCTTACATTAAAAAAAAAACAAAACCAACAAAAAACGAAACACCAAAACCCCAAACCCACAAACACTTTTTACCCTAGCAGTACTGTTGGCTGTGAAGGGAAATATGAACCTTTAAAACAGGGTTTAATACATACTTTTGTGGAGTTGAATGTAGTATTCTAATGAATCTGCTCATTGAAACTGCTGACAACTTGAACTACTGATTCATAAGAGAACAGAGTAAATACCTAATGCAAGAATACCTTGTGACAAGGTAAAAGAAGGTATATGAAGTGAGATTTCTGATAAGCTCCCAAGTTCCTAAAAATTCAACATATCAAGCGAAATTGTTTCAAGCAAAATCTCTTCTCTTATAAACGTTCAACTTTGATGGCAGCCATGCAAATTGCTGAACATGGAAAAAATTATTTTTAAGCAATAGCTTAGAAGACTATTATCATATTTCAATAGGAAATATTGCTGTGGACACTTGAATTGATTCACTTTTATCAGAATTTATGCAATTTAAACCTGTACTTCTTTCAACAAAGTAAATAACAATCCTACCCTTAGCATTCTGAATAGTTTCTCAAGTTTAAATATTTTAACACTTACTATAATAAGCTATGTGGAACCTCTCCTTTTGCGTAAACAAAAGACATTTTTAGTCACTTGGCTAAATTCATACTACTTTAGCTGCAACTTATTAAACCTTTAGCTTAACGTTAACAGCCATATGAAAATTTTTAATTCAGTGAAAGACAAGAGCGAAAACAAAATCTCCACAGTCTAGGAGAAAGGGATATAAACTCATCTGAAATATTTTTTCACTGAAGGAATATCTGAACGTGCACCCTCAAAACAGAGCATATTCTTTTAGTCATGGCATGTCTAAAAAAATGTAATAAAAATAAACGAGGTTTAAAACAATGATTATAACTTGAGCATGACAAGTCTCCCATGCAAAAGGAATAAAGACAGTAAGATGCACAGTAAGATGCTCATCCTAGAAACGATACATAAAAATGAATATGCAGCACAGTGTATGACAACATGATTCTCTCTCATTCAAAGACAATGCCTAAAAGGTTTGTGGAAGTTGATGTCACATGAAACAAGTAAAGGAGCTCAGCAAAATAACAGAGGAAAAACTGGGTATTTACTTTGGATTGTAGCAAAAGCCTTAGAGGAGAAGTAATTAACAAAAAAAAAGTGCTGGCCAGGACATAGAGGTTATCTTCTACCTAGAAGGATATCTCCTTAATGGGAAACCAAGACATTTTAAGCAAGTTATTTGACAGAGAGCTTTTACATCTCTTATACTTTCCTGACTGAATCAAAGGTCATGATTAAAGACAGAATACTGGACTAGACAGATAACATTCAACATTACAATATATTTTCAATCTTTAAAGCAAGCATGGTTCTTTTCATAATGCAAGAAGTTACCAGAAGACAAACTATTCAGAACTGTAAGCATTCAGTCTACAGGATGTCATAGAAGACAACATGTAGGCATCAAGAAAAAGCCTTTCAATAACCAAATAAGCATGTATCACTTTTGTGGGAAAAGAATTCTACATGCACAATTTAAGTTAGATGGTAATTCATAAAAATACAAACAGCTACTTACCCACTACTAGCCCACACTCAGAACAAATCATATCACCAGCTCTGTAATCCTCTACTAAAATGGAATCTGGATGATTTGGGCATGTCACTCTGGGAAGTACATCCAAACTAAGAAAAAAAAAATAGTATTAATTGTTTTTATTCAAGTAGACTGACATAACCATAACTGTAAGAATTCCTTGCTGAAAAGAACACTTTAATAACACAGAATTTACAGAATGACAGAATATTAACCTAAACACCTGAACTTCGGTTTTTATTTAAATGCTTTAACACTACATTTGACTATCAAGACTTCAGGTCATCTTGAATTCCAAATTTTTTGTAATGTATCTTGTACTAAAAACACTTAAAATTAGAACATAAAAAATGTAAATAACAGACTTGACTGAGTGTAGCATAACTCACAGTCTATCACAAAATGAAGTTCCCCAAGTCAGTGGCGAGAACTTCATTCCAAATGAGTGTTCTCACTCAGCTGTATCAAATCAGTATTACTGTGTCCTTAATTCAGGAAGTAGTTCAAAGACAACACATTTTTAGAAATAGCTGATTCTGCCACTATTATTTTTTAGTATTTGAAGAAAGAGTCCCATTTTAAATTAAGCAAATCATCAATTTAGAAACAATCAGCTCATAAAGAAGATTGTGACAACTGCTTCTGCTAACAGAGACCTGTCCCTTTCACAGAGAGACAAAATCTTGAACACACACATGTTCAAGATTTACAGCAGATATAAAAAAACTTCCTGTAAAGCACTACTTAATGTACCAGCTTTTAGTTACTGACTAGAGTAATAACCAATTGCTACAAACCAAATGTTTTAGAAGCAAATACTTCATTCATGCTACTAGTGACTGTTTAGTAATTCTGTTAAAACAAATAATTTCAAAATAGGAACAGTAAATATGTATAAGGGGGGTCCATATATTCAGCAAAGCCATTTTCCTCATGCTATAAAGGAGAAGATAAGGAACTTGTTCACAAAAGAATTTGTTCTAAGTACCCACCAACTTCAATTTGATTGTGCCAAAAAACTTTTTTCAACTGTAGAAAATTTCCTATTAAAAGTTAGTCCAAATTTTCCCCTTTCCCCTCTAATCCATTATTTCAGTCTAATTTATACATTCTATCTATATTTTTACTTTTTAGATACTTCAAATGAATCAAAACTACAGGAAAAACCCAAGCAAATATTTTAATTCAGTGACTTGAAACCAAAACTGAAAATCAACATCACCATTAATATTAAAGCCTCCAGAAAGAATATGTACACTCAAGATCTTCAGATATGAGCCATGTTCAAAATACTCCATAAAAGCTCTTTAAACTACTTTCCTTCTCACTATTCTCTGCCAATATTTCACTTGACAAGACAACAGTGTTGACAAAGCATGTGCAATCATCTGACATTTGGCATTACACAAAAGGCTAGCAACACACTATGCAAAAGGGAAAAAAAAAACCCAGAAGCCTGAAAAAAAACCCACTAACAATGTTTTGTTTCAGAGAAGCCTTCACAAAATATTGTAAAAACGGGACTTTCTATCTCAACTTTAACTGACTTACCTAAACGTATATACTGTACTCCTGTAACATACAGGTTTAGAATAGTATTCTACACCAGCTATACTGAAGGAAAATGCATGGCACGTGTGTAAAGATCCACCTAAGCAAAGAGCTCCTGAGTTGCAATAGGACTACTAGGAAGTACTCCCTAGATTCTAGACAGGTTTGGCAGGAGTAATAGAGTCACTCCACAGTCCGCTCCGCGGGCCTGCCCTCATTCCTGACTTGAAAGAAAACCTCGCTAAAGCTCCAGGCAAAAAGACTAATTCAGAGCTCGAGACCCGTTTGGCCACTGACTAGTGCCAGTACGGATTTAGGGTGGGAGCCTAAAAGCTGTTTCCAGGACCCGATAGCCTGGAGCCAAGCCAGGGAGCAGCCACCCCATCTCACAGGCGGTACTGAGCATGAGCTGTCCTGCCTGGCGTCGGGCCCAGGCGGTGCCCACCGGCAGGACACGGAGGAGCGGCATACTCGTTCAACGTATTACGGCACATAACGCCCCGGAATGAGAGCAACTCTCCCTCCGGGAAAGCCGCGCTCAGCAGCAAGAAGGCACTACAAGGCAAGATCTTGGCCCTACGGGAAAAAGGGCTCGATCTTGACAAGCGCCGATAATACCGAGATCACACCAACGAGGGGCACACGAAATCCCATAAAACGCTCACTTCCCCTCAAGAGCGCTGCCGATTAACATGGACAAGAAGATCCAAGACGGCGTGCACAGCCTCCCTTGGCACTCCCCGCCTCCGGCGGCTCCGCAGAGGCCGCTCGACCGCGGGCCGCCCGGCCTGGCCCGGCCCACACGGAGAGGCCTCGGGAAGCCCGGCCCCCCGCGGCCCTCCTGCCATCCCAGGAACCGCACACAAGGGGACCCTAAAACACGGGAAACCAGAGAGAAGCCGGCTGCGGCGCGAACCAAAACAGACGCGCCGAGGACACCGGCGCCGGACAAGGGCGGCGACGGCCACCGGTTCCTCCCCAGGTGTCAGTAAGGGCAATGCGGCCATTTTCTCTCCTACGATGAGGACAGAGAGAGATGGCAGAGCCCCTCCCGCGTCCTCCCTTCGCGGCCCTCCTCCACACGGGCCCTTCCGATCACCGAGGCTGGCCTCCCATACCGACTGGTAGACGCCATGTCGCAGTGCTCCTTTCGCAATCCCTGTACGAAGTGAAGCGGCTAGTCAACGTTCCCCCTTATATAGCGGCGGCGGTAGGCGGGGCCAGCCGAGTGCTCGCAACGGTTCGCACGAAGGGACATGCAGTCGCGAGACAGCTGGCCTACGAAACCAGGCCCCGCCCCTCCTTTAGGGCCTGCGCAGAGACAGAGCTGCTTTATTTATTACGTTTCGGCCGTTAGGGGCAACCTTTGGCCACCCAAGGGAACGGCCAGGGCAGGTGCGAGCAGGGAGCTGGCCTGTGACCTGACACCCAGGGTAGTTTGGGGACTAAAAGCATGTTCTAAAGAATCAAATGATGCTGGGTACCTCGAGACCGTGGGCACAGAGAGCCCCTAACACTTAAAATGGCTGTGCTGCGGAAGGCTGAGCTGGAACCTTCCACCTTCAGCAAGCTGTGACCCAGGCAGGAGCACTGCCATATGCTGGCAACAGACCTTCCTGGAGAAACTCCTGCTTCCAGCCAGCATCTCACCATGATGCCACTGCTGCGCCAAAGCAGAGCTGTCTGGGCAATGTGCATCCAATTGAGCAGCTTCTGTGCAAACTCCCAACAGTTCTGTGAAATACCACAGAAAATAAGACTAAGCAAAACTGCTGAAGCTTGCATGCAAGGATCAGGGCCACAATACATTCTTGGCTCTGCAACCAAGACCAAGCAGAGACTAACTCGCAGAAAGGGGAAGAAAAGACCCAAAAAGTTTAGTTCCCCATAACTGGCATAATCTGTTACAGCTGTTCTGGTTTGCCACTGGTGATTTGACCATGTAAAAAACCTGGGCCTTCTGCAGGACTCACAGGTGTCAGCCCAGCTGTGACTCATGGGAGCCCTTGGCAAACAAACCACTCATAGATACTCACTGTGACTCAACCAGACACACACTCCTGCTGGTTTGTGTGAGCTTCCCTACACACTCCTATATGACATGATCAGGTCCCCTTCTGTCTCTCCCTCTTGCACCCACCATGGTAGCAAACAAGGAGAAACCCACAAGAACGGTAGCAAAACCAAAGCCTGCCACCACTGGATTCCAGTCTGGACTCTAGATCCCCAAGGGATTATCCATATGTAAAATTAGGCTGTATACTGAGTAGCAACAACACATTTTCAAGCCCTAGCTGTAAAGTGGTGGGAAAAAACCTATTCCTTCAGTATGAGCCTCTCCTCACTGATGAGGAAAGAGAGGAATAGAACCGGAAGGTCTAAAGATTTTGGAAAATGCCACTATTTCCATGTTTTAAAGCGATCAGCATTGAAGTTTCTGAATGGTTGTAGATAGGCTGTCTGTTAATCAGAGGGCTGTTCACACCACTTAAGACCTCATCTCTACTATAGAACAAGAATACTTTTCAATTTGATAGCCCAAGAAAGGAAATTCAGTGGGGTTGAAAAGCTGACTTAGTACTTGCTCATATTAAGTCAAATTCATTATCACACAAATTCTAAACACTTTTCTGGTGACTGAAATGCTGTGTGCTGATTGAAAATGAGCTAGTTTTAACTTGCCAACACATTCCTTTGATTTTAAAAGAAAATACATACCTTTTGGAATAAATGAAGCTTAGCAGATGCTAAGATAAATTCAAAGCCTCTCTTTCTCCATTTGCAATGACCCTTTTCTTAAATGCGCAATAAACCCAAAAGATGAAACAGTAATAAAAACCCCCAATCATTGTAATTGTCAGTGTGACTACAACATGCAACATTAAGTTTCCCCATAACCTCTGAAATCTGTCTGTAGCAGTACCTGCAACAGATGTGTCAGTCCCATCAAGCTTTCCAAGTTTGTCCTGGCTTCTCATTCAATCTGTTCTATGAAAAACATCTTCTGCTGGCAATCACCATGACCAGCAAGTCCCTCCTGACCCTATTCTCATTAACTAGAACAGAAAGAATTTAGTATCTGCCACAAAAAGACAATCATTTTCAGAAGTTTTGCAAAAAACGATAGATCATATCTCAGCATTTCTTTACTCCCTGTCTGCAGCAATTTTTCAAGTGCTTCATCCACAGGCAGCATCAAAACAGTGGTTGATGTGGCAGATGGGTATACCACTATTAAAAGTCTCCGTCAACAACTGATCATTCTAATAACTTACAGTGAATTCACCTTGCTGCCCCCAGCTCTATCTGTTCTTTCCCATCACTATAGCTACAACAATAATCCTATTTTAAAACTTACTTAATTGGTTGTTCTGGAGTTTCTTAAAATTTCACCTGAACTATCTCATGCTAGCTACTGTCAGAAATAAAAAAGTACAATTAAATTGCAATTCTTACACAGCTATTATTGCCAGCATAATTTCAACGATAATGGAGTGGGATATTCAGAAGCCTTTGCAAACACAAAGAACAGTACATTAATGAAAACAAGTCACTGGTTCTTACTTGCATGTCTAAAGGTCCTCTGTAAGGTTTGTTGATTTAGACAACGGTCATTTTGTTAAGATAGCAGATGTCAGTCAAATGCCTCCAAAGGAACAAATTAAGGAAACAATAAATAGCCAGAGCAGCTGAGTTATGCTTGGTACATTAATTCATTTCTGTACTGTATCTTATGTGTTCAGACATTTCATGAGACAAAAAGATTATTACATTACAGCATCTGGAAAAATTAGGGAAAAAGAAATTTTAGCTACTCTAGTCTAAGGCAACGAGTCCTATAACATGAGGATCTGGTTTAATCCCAGCTGGCAAGTAAGCACCACACAGCTCCTCACTCACTCCCTGTCCATCCCAGTGGGATGGGGGGAGAAATGGAAGGGTAAAAGTAAGAAACTCGTGGGTTGAGATAAAAACAGTTTGATAATTGAAAAGAAATAATAATAATAAGCAAATTGTAGGAAAAGTGAAAAAATAGAGAGGAAAATAAAATTCAATAAAGACAAGTGACGTATAAACTCTGTATTTATTTAACTAAATCAGTTTATTTAAATTCATCCAATTTGTGCATGGATAGGGTATGTGGGTAGGCATATATGCAGAAAGTCTCTGCAATTATCTAATATGAAACATACCTTAATTTTTCTCCAGTGCAGGCTATTAAGTTTCATAAACCACTATGTTTAATTCTCGTCCCCAGTTCCTATACTATCTCATACCAAAATCACCTCCTACTTTTTTCTTGTAAGTTTTAAAATACCTATATAATCTCTTTTACACAGTCCTACAATTTTTTGTCTTTCAGTAAAGAAGTGAATCCCATAGATTTTTTTACAATTAATCGTGTTTTAAACATTGTTTTAACTCCTCACCAGGTGGCAGCACAAAGTTGTTTACAATGTCATTAATTCTGTACTGTATTAATTTGTAAAGTTGCAATAAATACCCCTGTCAGATAATTATACCAGATGGAAGAGTTAACAGGCTGGCTGTTTATTCCAGTTCTTCAGGACCACTTCAGCTGCATCTAGTGTGCTATCTTTCTGCAAAACAAGTATCACTATTACTGCAAGTACAGAGTTCTTGAAAAGACAGTAGCAATCATAATTATATCATCCCAAATCAGTATTTGGCAGTTTTACTTGCATCCTGTAAATAACTGTCAGTCAGGTTTTTCATTAACAGTTATAGCTACAAATCTAGCCTACACAAAGAATTCAGTGCTAATTCTTCACAAGTATTTATTAGGCATATTTAAAAGACAACATATTTTCTCAGCATTCATACTACAAAATTTCATGAAGAAATACTTCTTCTATAAATGCCTGGCATTTATGATGTGATGTACTTAGCAGTTCTATATTGGAGACATGCTAGCATAGTTTCCTAATCTTTATGTGTACAATTGGGATTTTTAAACTTGCATGCAACCACGTTATGCTATAAATTACTTAAATATAATCCCTCTAAATTTGGGTAACCTATCCACTGGCCAGTTGCGTGGCTTGGCTCTAACCTGGTGAGTCATGAACGTAGTCTTTAAACTTGACATGATTGGCACTGTTCCTCCTGAGCTAACTACATTTACAACCAGCTAGTTTCATCCTGGTTGTTAGTGGCTCAGTTTATATCATAATCTTTATACCTCATCAAAAAAGCTAAGTAACACAAGCAGAAACTCCCCTTCATTATTGCTTCAAACTAAGGATCCACTCTGTATACTGAAACAGTATAAGGAGTTGCAAATGTTCCATTATGCTGACTCTGTTACAGAACAGTTGGGAAACATCTCATGGCTATGGGCCTACCAAAGCTTATGCACCTGTTCCCAAAGTCCTTCAGTCTTTCCAAGAACAGAGAGGAAGAATAGGTGAAAAGGAGGTACTCACAAAACAGCAAAAGTCAGGCAAAACATGTAAGATAACTTCCTCTGTCTGTTTTCTTTTGTGATTTGGAGCTCATGTGAAACCCTATGTATTTTCAGGCATGTGAGCTAAAACTTGAAGGTGACCTCTTCACTGTTTGTGCTGTTGGAAACTGAATGGTCATGGGGTATATCACTTTGCTATACAATTAGTCTCTGCTCCAGATTATAGAATTCACCTTACTTTCTCGTGTACCTGTGTCATTCATTTTCACCGTCACCACTAGTCAAGAATGTTTTAAAAAATCAGCAGAGTAAGCTAAAAATGGCCTACCCACCCAGCTGTTTTCTGCCAGTTGCTTTTCTTAGCCACACCACCCACATTTATGGTTTTAAGTCCCTCAGCAGAAAGACAGTTGAAGCTACATTGTGCTGAATTTCACACTGAGCTAATTTTCTATTCCTAAAACTATCCAACTCAGAAGAACCTGGGCAAAATGTAACAGTTTGTCTCTTGCAGATTTCTGTAATGCATTGATTTCTAGCAGTCTTAAGCCTTCCCAGGGCACAAATTTACCTTAATGAAGCAAAAACGTATATATTTTTCAAACTGTCTTTTTGTCTCAGGACCACAGAATGCTGAAAGAGGAATTGCTGACAGCTTCTGAAACACAGAAAAGAAATATTATTTCCTTATTTTATATATGAATATAAAAAACACTGTTTTAAGCACAATGATTTTACTATTCCACTTCTAGAACTC
Organism: Bucco capensis; assembly: GCA_013396975.1. Lineage (NCBI taxonomy): Eukaryota > Metazoa > Chordata > Aves > Piciformes > Bucconidae > Bucco > Bucco capensis. The sequence goes on from VWZO01017501.1 coordinate 558,084, forward strand.
TCCCTCCTGACATGTGAGGGAAAGACAAGGTTCAGCTTCATATGCAGTAGCTATGTTAAACTAAATTCAAAAACTTTTCTTAGGCAAAACATTTCAAAGGTACTTTTACACAACTAGCATTTAATCATGCTGAAAGAAAAGTCCTGGAACACAACACACACCTACAGGGTACATTTTCAGCATATTTAGAAATATTATAGCAACATCATCAGAAGTTACTATAAACACCAAATAATATTTTGAATATATCTCTACTACATTATTTAATAAGTACAGCTGTATTGCTCTGGCTTTCAACAGAAAAGCATTTATAAAACTAGAGTATGACTAAGACACCTTACCTTAGATGTTATCATCCATTTGACAAATTTATAATCATAAGGTTGTTTCTCATCTACATCAGAGAGATCCACATCTAAAAGCAATAAATTTAAAACAAACATGCTGTAAGACTTCCTAGATTCCATTGGGAAGGCAATCATTAACAGCACTTTATTATAGTTAAGAATAAAGTTCTACGCCTTTGTTTTAAAGTATAATTAATAAATTATACTGTAACAATTAAAATAGGCCAACAGATTGAACCTTCTTTGCATTCAAAGCAATTCAAACATGTAGCTTGGAAAAAAGCCATGCAGTACTCCAAGAAGTGCTAAGGTCTGGGTTACTGAGGGATCCGGACTGCGGAGGGTGCTGAAGAGTCTATTTATTACACAGACAGAAGTAATCACTGCAACTGCAGTTTTCTCATCTGTGAAACATCGCATCTAAAACTTCATGTCACATGGTAGCACTGTGAGATCCAGTTGTGTTTAGAAATTCTGTGTAAAGAACAAGTGTCATTAGGACCAGCTAGAGAAAAATGAGGATTCCCTGTGGGAATTCTTCCTCCAAAGTTACCACAACATTCAAAAAGGTTTTGTAAATTTTGGTAGAATTTTAAAGTGTTTAGCAATCAAAATGCCTCAAGGAGCCTTCATGGTATGACTTGATGTTAATAAAATCGGACAAACAAATCAACCAGAAAAGTATAAATGGTACTAACTCAGGATATTAAGCCAAGGTGGTGCCGAGGTGCTTGGCTTTCAAGCTTTTTCATAATCATAGATCTTTTGAATATAAAAATTTTTATCTAACTCCTTTATCCTCCCTAAAACTTTGCCAAAGCTTTGCAAAACACAGACAGTAGTCAGGATTACGAACAAAGGCTTTGCTGAAGCTTATAAACTGTACCTCCCAGGCTACGGCCAAACAGAAAATTTTAGTCCCAATCAGTACTTCTGACAACATCATACAAACATGAAATGAGAATATAGTTTAAAATGAAAGTTGCATTTTCAGATTAACTATAATATTTGCTTTCCACACCCTTTTTAATTAAGTTTATACTAACTTAATGTAGAAACATCAACAATCATAAAGTATCCTCCATCTGGAATGACAGGCTTTAGTCCAGCCTCTTGAAGTAGCTGAGCCATCCGATCACGCTTGCTTTCCAACTCTCGAGACAGCGAGTGAAAATAGCAATCTGGGTCACCCATGCGTTTATAGTCTATCCAAAATGCTTGTGCCAAAGCCTCCTGGAAACATAATTATTGTTCAAAGTACGGATGGACACTTAGTGAACTCACAGATGCTCACACTTCTTAGTAAAATCACATGGATTTTTCTTTGATTCTGGCCCTTATTAAGCACATCAGCATACACAAATCACACAAGCTATGTCCAAGTGTGTAATCTGTTTGTGTCTTTGTGCTGTGGCAACACCCAGAGCACCCAATCACTTGCTAGGCACTAATTATATGTAGTGGTCACAGTCTTTGACAAAATGATTTACAATCTGGATTGAAGCTAAGTTTAACCAGCTAAGTTTAATGCACATAGACTACCAGAAACTACTTGAAGGAGACATTACTGAAACAGCTTTTATTTGCATTTGCTAGGAAATGAAGATTGTCATGTTTTATGCAAGAAGCAACAGTTTATAGGTAAAAGAAGAAAGACTCTGCAAGACTGGTTGTTTTTTAAAATGTCTGGTGAGCTTATCAATTTGTATCCTCTTGCACCCTGAGATACATATATTGACAGTTAAAAAATTATTTTTGTGATTATTGTTTTATTACAGTGAGCTGTACAGTTTTGCAACACCAGAAAATAACCTCATCTGCCCCATCTACACCTACCTGTAATGGAGTTGGGCAAGTATATAGTGTATTTTGGTGAACAACCTGCAGATGCTTAATCAGGTTCTGGGGGCCAATAGACCAACCAAGCTGAGGGAAGGAAGAATGTATATGTTATACTTAGAGCAGTCATGTTACTCAAAATTAACAAAGAACTAAAATTAGCTAATGTCTCAAGTTTTTCTCTTTTAAGTATTGGTAGTGAATTTGTTTAGATAAAGAATTAGGAAAAGACTTGGTTTACACAGTTTACTGAAATATGCCATTAAAAAAAAAAATCTAGATTTGAGACAAGTTATAGTTCCACTTTTCCCTACCTGTCATAGGGTACTAAGCAAATTTTTAACTCTTCATATAGCAAGGGTTAGAGATCAAATTGAGCATATATTAGGAATGTTATTCCTAATTGGTTTAGAATCTCTTCATCTCATAAGCTCCTGTGTGAAAGGCAGTTTGAGCATAAAACAAAAGCTTACTACTGAATCATAAATGTCATGGTTCAGTTTGAACACAGGTGATGAACAAGAAAATTTAGTTGCCAAATGTTTAAAGAATTTTGTTTACTTTCTGATAAGTATTTTGAAGTCAAGCAAAATGTTATCATTAAATATTTACAGAAATATGAGCCATTCCAAAACATACCATTATCACCATCTGAAAATATCGCCACAAAACTGTGAAGTTAAAATATTTTATCATCTATGTTTTCTCCAAGAATCTCGACTGGGTTTGAACAAATCATACTGTGTTTATTTTTTCAGTATTGTTTTCTCACAAGAGCTTGTTAATCAAGAGACAAGAATAGAATTAAATCTTGTTCAAGATAGGTAACTGCTATCTTCATGTTTTGGAGGCATGGAGATTTGCCAGAAGCTTTCAGAAGACAGGTAATAAAAATGAAAACTTTTTTAGAGTAATAAATGCATTCTGTTATTCATATAACCGAACTCTTTTATACTGATTCTTCTTACCTTCCAGCCAGTTACACTATATGTTTTTCCAGCACTTCCTATAGTTATTGTTCTTTCCCACATACCTGGTAACGTAGCTGCACATAAAATAAAATTAATTGGGTAGAAATGCACTCACATATTACATGTAATTAGAAAAACTGTACTGCCCCTCAGAGCTATGTGGTGATGTATCATTGCAGCATTTTACACAAGCAAGGAGACTATTCTAAAATTAGAGCAAATATAACAAATGAGAAAAGATATATGGATCAATGCCATTTGGCATGAAAAGAAGGTAAGAATTAACGAAAGGAGAAAGAACAGGCAGAAAATGAGAGGTACAGTTTGTGAAAACATGTTAGCTATCCTCAGATAAAATGCACAATTATTCATAAGAAAGATACGATCTAAGAAATGGCTACCCATTTAGCTCAAGACAGCATTATTTTTGGTGCCTGATAACAGCACCATCTACAACATTAACTTGAGCACTGCAAGCCATTTTAATAGAATTGTCCAGTCCAGTGTCATTGGCTGTCTCAGACATCAGAAAAAGAATTACTAAGACTTCTAACCCAGAACCAAACACCTGAATAACCAGAAAACTAGCAGAGTAAATAAATTGTTTTGTTAAGTAATTTGGACAAGTCTGGTACTGATTGACAATAACAGCTATCTAAGGATGTCTGCAGGGATTAAGGGACACACAGAGGCCTATCTCTAACTCTTCAGCTGGTAGGACACCAAAATCCTTTGTCTCCTTTCTAAGGAGATGACAGAGCATAGGTGTCCTCCAGTAGTTCGCATTTTTTTTCTGTGCACTGCTTCAGGAGAGCTCTGTTTTGACTCTTTAACTTCATTTTCACAGAAACAGATAAATCAAGACACACTTAGGTCTGAGACAAAAAATTAGGCAAGGTCACACCACTACTGTGGTTGCAATGGTCAAACAACCAGTTTCATCTCATTTGTACTAGTGTACACTAGAGCCAGTACCAATGAAACCATCAATTGTTAAATCCTCTCTTTAGGGAGGCCAATGAAATAAAACCACTGAATTTCGTAAGTAAGGTTTTGCAATAGTTATCTGCATTAGACATGGTATAAAGTCTTCACATTTATTTCAAAGCAGGTATTGAGCACACCTGCCAAGAAGAGAAACAACAGAGCAGGAAAGAAAATCATACTCCTATTAGTCCACCCATATTCACTCAATTCCCCTGTGACCTTGGAAACAAAGAGGCAGTTTGAACAGATGTATCTACCAGCAAGCAAGGTTGAGAGTAAAGATCACTTCCAAATGCAACCAAACTAGCTTTCACAGACTGAAGAATTGAAAGGAATTGAATTTCAAAGCTAATGCTCTCTTTCAAGACTGTTTTGCCACAGTCATAGGAATTCAACCTTGGAGATAGAACTCAAGAGCATTTCAAGCAATAGCAGCAGCAAACAGGTACAGGGAAGAAGCAGCTCCATTGCTTTTACAAGCAGCAAGTTTTAAATAGAGAGGGAAATTCCACTGTGGCATGTCAACATCATTATATGACACCGTAACCAAGTCTGACTACAATTTTTAAACTAATGAAGAGCAACTTAACACATATAATAAGCCTGTCTCCTGGGATGGCACTCAGGTTGTTGAGAGGCTTGTTCAGAATCCTCAGTTAATGAGATGCAATCTCTAAATCTGTCACTGCAAACCTGATCATTACTTAGAGTAGGCCCATGCTTTTATAGAAGTCAGATAATGATGAGCAACATGATGAAGTGCTCTACACTACAGAAAACTGCCTCAGTGACAGCACAAAGACCACTAATTTTATGATCTGTAGGTAGCAACCCTTGTTAAATTGTATTAAGGAACCATCATCAGACCCTGTAAATTGATGCAATACTCATTCTGCATCTCTCACAAAAAATGTCACTGCATTTGATGGAAAATGTAGCTACGAATACGGAAACATAAGAGTTTTTAAACAGTGAAATAACACATTCATTTTTCTTGTACTACCCTTTGTAGACTTAAAAAAAAGAAAATCTAAGAAACTTTAAGTTAAAAAGAGCCATTTTGTTTCTTTTACAAAAATACTGTCACCGTTTACAGTGTTACCCTGAAGGTTTATGGTCATTTCAACAATGAAGATGATATCATGGGATCTGCTAGAGAATATGTACTTAAGCCTAGCTGACTAACTGTCCAGGCTTTAACTTGCATTATCATTACATGGTATTTTTAAATTTAATGATAAATTACAGAATGGCTTTTGTTCAATGTGAAATGTTTTGGTTTGAAGCATTAAAATTACAATAATGATACTAATGAACAATAGTTACTGTATCTTAAGAATTCACTACCTATCCACTAAAACAAAGCACAACTGATAACGTTAAGTCTTCAGACCTGCTGCTATTGCAAAGGAAAATGGATTACCTTATGCCATCCACAGAGATTTTGGTTCTGAGGACAGCTATTTGCATGAATCACCTGCTATGCCCTTGAAGAAAGCTTTAATTTAACTTATTCTACTTTGCAATTAGGATAGGATCAGCCACACACGATCAGTTACCATGGTAACTTGTTAGGATGCACTAACTCAGATTACTATCATGTTAATGTACCCAAAATGTTCCCCTTCTTCCACATGTGAAGGACTTCAAGAAGGTGTCACTAACAAGGCACTACAACAGCCATGGAATTAGGCCACTTTCAAAACATACTCACAGCCTATGCACAGCCAATACAATCAATGTACTGCCACTGTGTGATCAGCAACCGTGTAGCTGAGCTAGTAAGTATTGCAAGGTCATTTAGATATAATTTCCTTCTTATTATTTTTAAGATACAGCCTTGCAATGAAGTAGCCCCCACTAATGGAAAGTTTCTTTTATTGCCAGTCTCCATATATAGAAGTGAAGCACAGAAGTTACTCAGCATTCAATCAGTGGTAAAGCCTGGAAAAATGCTAAGCTTTTTCAGGTCAAAGTTATATTTATGTCTCTTAATAATGTCTCTATTGCACATGACTGAAATGTACTTTCTTTATGACAATAAGTACATCATAACAGTTCATGCAAAATGCTTCCATCAGAAACAAAACATCTGTATATATAAGAGGGAAGTTCTGGACTTCAGCCAGCTCAAATGTATCAGCAGATCCAAACCAAGACCATCACAACAGAAACTTTTACACAAATGCTTATTTGTAGCATTATAGGATTGGGGAAGGAGTTCAGTAACATGCACTAGATTCACGTTTTTAGACAGTGGGAGTGATTTCACTAACTTCAGAGAAACTTGGATCAAGAAGTAAAACAAGAGGGACATAACATCATATTTGGTTTTCTGGTTTGCTCTTGCAACGCTGAACACTTTAACATGCTTTCACATTGTCATACAGTGACTTTATTGAAGTCTATGTCCATTATTTACCACTGTCTTTGCACTTTGGAGGGACAGTGTCCATGCACTATCTCCATCCTTTATACTTTTCTTAAAGATTTTTGTAAGTAATGGAGTAGAAATAGTTGTGTTCCTCTTTATGCATTTCCCTCATTGATTATCTCTTCAGTGCTTTGAGAAGGAAGTTTAAATCCCTATTCCTTCTACTAGTTCTTCAGCAATATACATGTCTGGACAGCAGTTACACTAGTCATGGCCGAAGTAACTAAATAAGGATAGGCTATTCAGATGATCATAACTGATTTGCAAGCATCAGTCCCCCTGGTTTCTATGGATATCTGCTCCAGAGTCTCTCAAGAGCTTCTGAAAATTCTATTTGGAAGTTATTCTTTAAAATACTTTTTCAATAAAGGGATGGACTTTCCTCTGTAGAGTCTAAACACTGTGAAACAGTCAAAGCTTGAGCTCCTGCCAGCAACCACTATCTTGAAAAGACACGTTGGCAACTTCATTCCACAACCACTTCTAAGACACTACAAAAAATCATTACCTATCTTAATGTGTTTATTTCCTTTATACACCAGCCATTCATACACCTCATCACTGATGCACAGGGTATCATGTTTAATACAGAGATCAGCTATTACTTGAAGCTCTTCTCTGGTAAACACCTGGGATACAAGAAAGTAAGGGACAATGCATTAATCATAGTATTTAAGGCATACTCTGAAATGACAGTAGAGTTAGGACTCTTACCTTGCCTATAGGATTGTGTGGGGTATTCAGAATAATTGCTTTTGTTCTGGAATTAAATTTATTTGCAAGTTCAGCAGGATCTAAGACCCAATTAGCACTAGATGCAGAGCTTCCATCATTTTTCTAAAAACAAACAAACAAAAAATCTAATGAATTTACGCATTACTTGAATACAACATGTTACAGCCTAAACAGAGATGCCCAGCTGATCACCCTCAGTCACTTTCATAACCATACTTGACAAGCTATTCAATCTGACCTGCTCTCCTAGGAGAAGGCACTTCGAAGAACACGGAGGCTAAGAGCAAGGTGAATTACTGTGACAGTGGCTGTTCTCTCTGGCCACCGTCTGTCTTAAAGCCTCCCCAGGAACTTGTTTCCAGAGTCTAGTTACACACATGCCGATTTTAACAGTGTGTAATGCAGGAATCACGTGACAGGGGAGTTCATAGCCTTCCTAGACTCTGGAACAAGTGTGTGTGTGCTTAGCTGTTCATCACTGGAGAGATTCAATGTCTTTTTCTCCTTGTCCATATGAAAATAGCCAAACAGTTAAAACTGCACCACTGAAGCTCTGTAGTTGCTGTGGTATTACACAAGGACAACAGAAGCTTGGGCCAGCTGCTACAAAGAACAAAGAGCATGGCCACACCACACACTACTGGGAGAGGGCCAAACCAAAAACAAGGATGTGAAACAGAAAATACTTGGAGGAAATCTGTCACTCAAATCAACCCCTGAAGGAAGGCACCCAGAGCAACAGTCTCAGCTATTCCTACTGCAGTGCTGGACGTTTTGTTACTCTGTTGTTCTGATTTCATGGTGTTCATGCAACAGTCCCACTTGAAGAGCCCCTCAGCCCTCCCCATGGAAGGCTGCCAGTCACCCCAGGCAACACTAACAGGATCAGCACTTTGCAACCAGAACAACCCTTGCAAGCTGCCAGCATAAGGCCAGTAGTACCATTTTGAAAATTAACCCATACTAAAATTATTCCTTTTTACCAATAAAGGAAACAGTAACTCTCATATGTATAGCAAATATGTCTACTTTAACATCAATCCTTATTTAGTAAATAGATTTTGGAAAATAAATTATCTTCTGCCATTGTAGGAGTTGCAGAAGGGATCAGAAACCAAATCTTTAGAAAGCCAGCAGATTCAGAAATTGCACAGATAATACGATCCTCCTTCCTTTATTTGCACTGAAAACATTCTATGATGACATCCAGAAAACAAAGTTCGACCAGCTTTGAGAATGCACTAATTAAAGGAGAATCATTGTTCTACCTTCTCAAACACAAGTAAAATATTCCATCTGCTTTGGATTATCATTGTCTCATACTTACACTATAGCAACCTATCACATTTTTACGAAATTGCATATTATGAAAAAACATACAGAAAAGTATCACCTAGGTGGTGTTCATCAAACTGTACTGAATATGGGTGAGAAACTTTCTATGACAAATAATTGTTAAAAAGCTACTCACATATCTCAGTTGGATAAAAACAGGCTTTGCACCGGCCATCTTTACCATTGGTTCATAACAGTCATAAAATGGCTCTATTATTATTACCTGAAATTACAATCATCTGTATCAGAAATGGAGAATTTACCACACATGATACTATCATATTTTCAGATTTACTTTGGTGGTATAACTTGATAATGTTTCTGGTACTCCATCCTGATCTAACACTGCGGAGTATTTCTCCTTTTAGAGTATAACAACATCCTCAGTCTAAGTATGATAAGCACTACTCATTTTTAACCCTACACACAGGCTGTTCTTCTATAGTTACACATTACAACTACTAAGGTGTAATTTAGGGATATTTTCATCCAGCACACAGATTTGAAGGTAGAAGGCAAAGATGGGAGACAGCAACAGTAAATTGCCGACTTAAGTCCTCAAATTTTAAGAAGAAATTTTCCAGTAGAAAAAGACGACAAATTCAAGGAAAACTGCATATAGACTAGATAAGAGGAATACAAAACAAACAAAAAAACCACCAAAGGCTAATAGCAGAAAAAAGAAAAAAAAGAAGTGCAACAGAAAAGGAACAAAAGACATAGATGAGAATACCTTATACAAGCAAAACCAACAAAACAGTGGAAGTAAAATGCACGACAACACAAAAAGTTCTTGTCCACTACAGAAACAAGTATCCTCCCAAAATGACTTTTAAAATAATTATCAGAAAGGCATGTATCAGTAGTGAACTGCTATCAGCTAATACGGTAAACTAGCAATCCTTTCCTTAACAGACTTTTCTGCTACCTATGCTGCTACCATGAAATGGTCCAAAACAGAACTTCATACACCACCAGTACTTTGTGCCACCCTCAGTCTTCTGTTGCAGGTAACATCCCTCAAGTTTTCTCAAATAAGAAACCAGTATGTATTGTGTCACCCAACAGTAACCATGATAAAGAAACTGCTGCAGGTACTTTAAATATGAAAGAAAGGAGTTTGTAATTTGGTGAACGATATGGAGACATCCAAAGGATAGTCTCTCCTGATCACAGCTTCTGAAACTGTATGCCAGAGTGCAACCGTAACAAATCAAATTAATGGAGATCAGAAAGAAGACCCCAACTGTATTTGTCCACCTTTAAATATAAGTTAAACCCAGGCAAGTTCTCATTTCAGTAAGTATACATGAATATTTCAAATAAAAACTTACTTCATCTCCCTCTTCAATTAATGCCTGTATTGTACTAAAGAGAGATCCATAAGCTCCCACAGTCACCAGGATATCAGTGAGAGGATCGATCTTCCTTCCACAAACTACTCCATACACTTGAGACAAGGCTTTCACCAGTGATGGATGTCCCTGTTCAAAGCAAACAAATACAAATGAGTGCTGTGTTCCTGACAATGCACAAAACCTGTGTTTGCCTTTTTTGTCACATATATCAAAAGAATACATTTTGAAATGAAAAAATACAAGATGAGCCTCAGTGTTAATGGCTGTTAACAGGGAGCATAGTTTAAAGTTTTTGCACATAAGGGAAGGAAAGTCAGTTTCATTTATTTGCACTTACTAAGAAATCATCTTTTCTATATCTGATGCTTTTTAATTTCTATCTTATCACATCTCAGGATAGCTCCAGGTAGCTTATAGGTGAGCTTGGACAAGACAAAGAAAGGCAGGAGAAAAGGGAACACTGACACCAATTCATCCTCCCCTCCTTTAGATTCTCTTTCCCACATGTCCATATTTCAACTAAAAATTATTTGGTGCAAAGGGAATCTTTTTGTTCTGTTAAAATACTGCTGAGAAACAGCACTTGTAATCAGAATGATGATTCACACAGTCACATCCCAAATCTCAGAGCACCAGTCACCATTGTGTCCCCTACAGGGACATGGCAGTTAATGTACTCTTCTCAAATGCACAAAGAATAAGAAAACAAACAGGAAACAAGGATCATAAACACTATAGAAATAAAAAAGCACAATTCTGTTTACTCAGGAAGACTACAGGTTTTCTGCTGTGAAAATCTTTCTTCTTTTTGGCTACTTGGTAGAAAGAGAAAACAGCTTCTTGAGAAAACACAACTATGTAGCAAAAATCCTTCTCTAAAATATTGAACACTGTACCTCTACACACAAGGTATAAAATCATGAACACTTCTGTAAACAAAAACATTACCATAAATTAGAGCTTACAAGCCATTGTTGATTCAAATGACAGCCATTTCTTGCTGTGAGTGTGTCAGCTACACAGGAATGCTGTACCACCCAAGCCACTTTAGTCCACTCTACAGGCCATAGCCCTACAGTCAATGAGAGGTCCAAGCACCACAGAGAACTAAGATGTCTCAATTATCAGATGGATGTGAATCATTCTTGCTCATCCTTCCCATATTTGCTACCACAAATACTTGTGCTCAAAAACCTTAGAAGTGCAGAAGTTTGTAGAGGAAGTGCAAAGGCTCAAAATGAGAATGTTGGTAAAAATTCCTCTTTAATTTCTGTCTACAGTATGATACATCCGCAAACACTCATAATTATCATGGGAATTATCAAACTATATGGAAATAAAAAAACAAAGTGACAGAAGCAAATATTGAATTATTGAATGCATTAGGAAAATTAAATTTATGTTTGATTTGCAAATTGTTTTGGAGAATCAGTCTGTATTTGTCAGAAGGTAGACTGTAGTCCATTCTCTCTATAACCTTTCCCCCTGTGTCAAGGCTTCTCCAAAATCTTGTCTACCTTGTGAGCAAAGACTTTTGAGGTACCTCATCACAGGTGATGAACATACTAATGCTTTTCCCAGAATTCCAAAAATCCCAGACATCTTTTGTGTGTGTCTGACACAAAATAATTGCTTTATGCTTGCAATTTTATATATAGTTTTGTTATATAGCTCTAGAGCTATCTCATACTTGCAGAGACTCTGCACACAGCCAAAGGGGATTAAAGAAAATGACACAAAGAATGATGGAATGAGACTACAGTCACTGGGGCTGGGGATTTTTTTTTTCCTGTTCTTGCCAGGGCCCTGAGTGCCCTAATAGGGCCTTGATGGCCCTGACTAGCCTCACTTGGGGCCTTTACCCAGAGCTGTGCCCCTGCTCCAGGGGTTCCATTTAAGTGCTATGCAGTAGGGTTCCTGGTCTGCAATTCAGTTACAGTCATGCCTGTACCTGGCCATAGACTCTTCTGAATTCGACCCCTACCTGTATGTTAATTTTGTGGCTTGAATTTACACCTGTGATAACACCCTGGACCTGCCCAGTGATCACTGGGTTATGTCTAACTCTGGTTAGCATTGCTGGGCCTGACCTGCGGATTGACTTCTTGGCTTGACCTCAGGCCCACCTTACCACCAGAAACTTGCCTGGTTACCTGGGCTGAGCTCAGCCACCATCTCTAGGCCTGCCTTGCTTAGGTACTGCAGGACTGGGCCCTGGCTGGTGAGGCCTCCGCTCTGCTCATTGTGATAGCTCATCCTGTAGGAAACTGCTGGCCACTGCTGCCCATCAGTTCTAATGCATGCAGATACTCAGAGAACAGACAAAAAGTTATGTTGGAATATACACACAAGATGCCACAATTACCAACACAATTGCTGGCCTACCAGTCTGTACAATTTTTTCTATCACTGTTGCATAACATGGTTATCTAGAAAACCATTAAATATGCTCATTAGGGTACTGTAGCAATCCTGACACATGATTCTCAATTGGGTGATATGGTTTATCCTTACCACAAAATAAAAGACAAATCCAACAAGGAAGTGGTCATACTAAAACAGTAACAGTCCACTTCAATATCCTGCCTTGGACAATGATAAATTTCACACTCACACCCAGCTCAAGGCATGAATCCTACAAGCCAACTTACAGAATGGGTTGTGACTATCTTCCAGGGAGAAAAGTTAGTTTTCACCATTCCCTAATCTCCTCTGAAATCTAATACTACATGTTATGAGCAATTCTTTTCTTGATCTTAGGCACTGTCTCAAGTGGTATCAATTATTTCTTTCTCATTTACCATTTTTGTATCTAATCCATGTTTCCATTGACCAAAATCAGAGGTAAATGTATAATTTAAACTCTTTAAACTGTGGTTGGCTCTTCAAAAACAATCTATTCCAGATGTGCTCTACAATTTTGCTCTTGCTGAAGGATTCTGCCGTGAGGATGCCTACACAGAGGATAACAGATAAGGCTACTAGATCAGCTTAATTTGTGACATAACACTATGACCAACAGATAAAACAAATTTAAAGCAAAGTACATTGTTTTCTCTGTGGCATGTTCTCCACTGAACTTGGGTCCTCAAGTTCCACAGTACTTACAAAGCCTCGTGTGTACTGGTTCAGTCTGTCAACGGCTGCTGCCTTCGCCAGCTCTTCTTTAACATAGCTGGGAGGGGATATATCAGGGAGGCCTTGACCAAGATTAACAATTGAGGGATCTGCTGCCACCTTTGTAAATTCAACCCTAAAGGGAAAAAACATCTTAAAATTAACATAGCAAATAAAATTATCTTTTCCTTCATTAGCATTGGAAGGCAAAAAAACACTTTGCTTTGCCAAATTCTACTTAAACTTGGAGTGCTTACATGGAGAGGAGAGGTGGGGGCCAGGACAACGGTAAGCAACCACAGGTTAGAAAGGTTGACTTTCTACACCCACAGAAAAACTTTTCTGCCAGCAGAACTGTGTTCAGACATGCAGGTGCATAAACATACAGTAACTCTGGATATGGGTAGAAATGGAACACTACCCTCTTTGCAAAATGAAGTAGACCTAATCAGAACAGGCACATTAAATGATTTATAGGCTAGAATGTGACAAGTGAAGGTGTAATTTTAACTATCCAGTCACCTCAGAGTGCTTTTTTTTAATGTTACACAACAGACTGTTTCAGGCTGTTCATTAACTATTCCTAGCACCCTGTCAGATATGAACATCAGGATTTGTGAACAATTTTTTTCCTCCCTTCACAGATAAGCTTTGCATTTTACCCTTTCCTTCCTACCCAAATGTTAACAAGATTTAAAAAAAAACCTTAAACAAAAAACCCAAACAAAACAAAAAACCCACACAGCATCACAGTTCTGTCAAAAATGAATACAAACTGCTAAAAATTAGTTTGAGGCTGGATGACCAAAACACCTTGTCTATATATACACATAAAATTAACGTAAGCCCAAAATAGTGCGTTCACCAACAAATTCATTCACAGCAATATTGCCATTTTAATACCTAGAAAAAAAGTGTATTAAAAATAATGAGCTAAATTATTAGGACAAGTATAATGGCTTTAAAAAGAAATATGACTCATTTGGTAAAGACAAATCAAGTATAATTCAAAACCATTACTCAAGAAAGTTAACATTTAAATTTGAAAGTCAGATATACTACCATGTCCAAGAGTTATCCTTGTCTTATGTGGTTTACTAGATGAAGAAGCCCAAGCCTAGTATTTAAAGCTTAAGAATAAAAATTGATTCACACCTTTCACAGAATTTGGTTCATTGCTTCTAAGCAGGTGCCAACTATACTTCAGCAGAAAGAGCAAGTGCTATGTACCTTCTTATTGACAGTAACTACCAGTTAAGAAAGAAAATAGACTGGTAAAAGACATTTTCTGAAATTTGCAGATATTTTCCTTTTACTTACCACACATTGCTATCAAGGCCTTCAATTCGTCTTGTGTTTTTGTGTCTGAAGGTCATTGTCTGCAAGATCAAAATATACAAACAGAAGGGTTTTGTCAAGAAAGACAAAGAACTATATTGTTGGATTCCACATGACAAACACTCCTTCATGCTTTCTCAAATATACTGTTGCCAGCTGAATTCAGCAGTCACATAAAATTATAGATATCTTCTTTCATTAAAGCTTCTATTATAGCTTAAAGTCAGACTAACAAGAAAATACACAAAAATGTCCATCTTATTCGTCATTATCTAAAGCCACTTAACTTTCAGCAAGGATGAAGCAGGGGCATAATTTAGCCTACTAGCTTTAAAAGATAACCTAAAAAGACAGAAACAGGGTACATGCATTCTTTTTCTTTTCTATGCTATATTTCTATGCTATATTTCTTGGCCAATTTCTGCTCAATCCAGTTTGGAAAGCATGCATTTTTGATCTAATTTTATTTGTTAAATTGATGAAGAAGAGGAAACAGCAAAGATGTTTCCTATTTTCATTCAGGCTTTTAAAAATTTAAAGTATTTACTTATACCATAGCAAAACCAGATTAGAACACAGTTTTGCTGTATAATCAGACCCTCAGTTAAGGCCTTGGAAAACCACTTTAGAACAAACTTTCAATGACTACTCTCTAAAAAGCAAGAGAAAAACTTGTGGTATTTTTAAGCTAAAATGAGAGAAGAATGTTGGGGGGGTAAAACAGATTTATTTTTATGTACAAAGAAAGTGCAAGCCCATTTCTGTAAACCAGCTTCATAAAGAAAAAAAAAATACATAGGAATTACATAGTCTCTCTACTCCAGACAATTCTGTTTAAGTCAGACTACTGATTTTAGTGATTTTTACCACTGCTAACTATTGTTATTGCCTGAAAGATTATTGTTATTGTCTGAAAAAAAAATACTTGAACTACCATAGTCTGAGAAGAAAATGTCTGCATTATATTACACTTCATGTTTCAACTTTGAATCAATGGGGATGACTCACAGTAGAAATATTACACAGGCACATGTTTGCACTCAACATGTGTAAGGAAGCTACATATACATAATGATTTGAAGAATGGGAAGCTACAAAATTAAACAGATACTTTTCTGCTTATATGTCTTCTCTATAGATCTCATTCTGACCTCATCTATAAGATACAAGAGGAATCAAGCATGACACACCTTTCATTTGTGGTCAGGAAGAAAATCATTAAGGTAACTAGACATGTGAAGTTACACTTACTGACATGGAACAAGAAGGAGTTCTGCCTAGGTCATCTGTAGCTAGACCTGCATTAGTTTTCAGGTTTTCACAGATTCAGCTTACAGTGGAGTTCAGGTCCATCTTATTACTCTGACAAGGTCAACCAATTAACTGGCATTTTACAATGATACCTGAAGTAATATTCTTTCTTCCAGAAGGTCGTAAGCACTCTTTTCTTTTAGCTGAGTTATGTTATCACTTCAAGCAATTTCTAGGTGCAGGGCTAGAATTTCCATTAGTTTAAGATTGGTGTTAAGCAGGAGAGGAATAGCCACATCTAACTCTGACCTCCTGCTCTCCCTCACACTTTCATTCAGAGAAAATACATGATAAAAAGTCACATGCTGCTCCTATTTACCTTTCTTCCTAATACAAAGAAACTTGTGACTAAATTGAATGGTACTATGTTTAATAGTGATAGAAGCAGATACTTTTACATGGTATATAATTACATTGTAGAATTCAACGTCAAAAGCTGTAACTGAAGCCAACATCTTAAGAAAACTTGGGGGGGGGGGAACACAATAAAAATAAACAGTATTAGATTTCAGCACATTTAGTGAGAATATCCAGCTCCATTAAATAGAACACAAATAATTAAACCATATGAAAAACTGACTCAGGCAAAAGCTATTCTTCAAAGAGACTTGCATGCTAAACCAAACATCTCATACAAGCAAAATACGCTACAACTGTCTAGTATAATGGTTTGAACTTCTGTTTTGAAGGATGTGACATGTGCCTTTGTTGACCTGAGTTGCTAATTAGATGAACTCCTGTTCTGACCTGGGAACACAATTTACCTACCATGTTGCAAAGATCTGATTTCTCTCAATAAAACTGGAAGACTTAAAATGAAGTTATACAATCTTATAAGGAGTTAAGCTGAGAAACTTCTCTGTAAAATTGTTTGAGGTACTTATATACCCTTTGCTATTGCAGCATCAAGAGCACCACTGCTCTCATTTCATTAAAGGAAAAATGAGACACACAGAAATTAATTGTCTTACCAAAAGTCTGTGATAAAGATGGGATTGAACCTGTCTGCTGTATCTCAAGCTCTAGAGCCCCACCAACTACGCAATCCTTCTGGCCTGATATGTTCTAGATGTGACTTTAAAGACTGAAAAGAATACACAAAGCAATAATCATTAAATTCTGTATGCTAGGGTGGTTAAATATTTGACTAATTCCAATATCTTCTTTGGTTCTTGATAATAAATGTTTGGATCAGTGTAACAAGAAAAAAGGAAACCGCTACTGAATGTATATTGGCAATACTGCAAAATTAATGTCTCTAAAATACTATACAAAAGCTGAAGTAATACTTACTGCTGAGGCTGAAATGTTGATGCATCTCAAAAGCAAATCTGTTCGTAGTTGGTATTTTCTAACACCAAGGTAACAGAAGCTTCGTGAAGCAAAAAGCATGCCTGCATAATAAATAAGTGACCTGAAAACAACTTACAGATTCCAGGAATTAGTTTCTACACACTAAGCAACATCACTAAGCAACTTTAAAAGATAAGATCCCCTTCTCTTCCCTTCAGTGATTTCGTTTCATTGAAATAAGTAAATTATTACCTTACCACATTTGCAAGCATAGAGGATTAAACTTTTTAACTGACAGGGCTGCAAAGTGTTTATGTCATCTAGAGGTAACATTTCCTCTATTTGACAGCACTGATATCCTTCTTGAGTGACAATCAAGACTAAATGCCATTCTGGGTTCACAGTCTCTGTTAGAGTGAAAATGTATTTGTGTAATAAAAGTTTTTTAAATTGCCAATTTAAAATAGAAAAAGAGCCCAATTTTTCAGAAATCACACAGATTTAAAACTGGTCTCCATTCTCAAGTGTTTCAAATCAGGTACTCTGAGATAACTAAGATCACCAACCAGACTGGAGAGGTAAGCCTACACACTTTATATGACTATACTAAGTTTTGCCACAGTGACTTGGCAAACATCAACTATCTACCACAGCAGAAAACAGCTAGAAAGAACATTCAGTGTACAGTAACAGACCACTCACTCACTAGAGAAAATATGCCCTGTCAATCAGTAATTATTAAAAAAAAAATAAAAAAAAATTAAGAGCTGGTACTTCAGCAAACTAGTTCCAGAAGAAGCATACACATTGGATAACATTGTAAAAATGACTGAAATGTATAAAGGGAAAACATGTAACCCATAGACCTATGTCAGAAACATAGCAGCTACAGCAGCATAATTATTAACTTTGTTTTCCATAGTTTGCTCATTAAAGAATAGCCTCTCCCAGACTTTTCTACCTGAAATGGGGGGGAAAAAAGAAAAAAGAAAAGAACTATACTACTTGCATTAGAAACAAAGAAATCTGTTACCTTTTAAAATAGTACCATGCAAGCCTTGCAGCTCTAAGTAGGAAAGGTAATTCAATATCAAAGTAAAATACTACTTTTTAATTAAGAAGAATGGATTTTGTCCAACAAGAAAGCATTCTTTACATTTTCAATGTAAACTAACAGAAAGTCAACCAATACTCCCTTTTAAGGATGCCTCTTTGAATGAGTTACGTTTTAGACGTATGTTACTTTGCCTTTCACTTATTTCAGTGTTACAAACTCAGTCTCAGTTCTGAAATTAAGGTCTTTCTCACACAGTACTGAGATGTAGCTAACTCAGACTCTCAATAATACCCATGCAATCCCATTGTATTTAGCAATCTGCAAGTCTACAATTTATTGATGCTTCCTTTACAAAAAGAAATACCGGCAATTTCCTCAACTCTGCTAGTTTAAGGACTAGCAAAAGCAAACAGTGATTAAATCTGACACTAGTCAGCAGATGCTGTGTAATATACAAAAGAAATATATCTGTTTAAAAAGACCTGTAAATACATTTTCATTTTCTTTTAATAACAACACTTAACATATTTGACCCAGTCTTTGATAACTACACGAAATGAAAAAGATTATGAAGGCCTCTATTTCCCTCCTTGCGTATGCTTACAAAAACTAGTTATGTAACATACTGTAACTATCTTAAAATGTGACTATAACAATAGTGCTATTCTTCCAGAGTCAGACCAGAGATAGAATTACTCTTGCAGCACACTGCCAATACTTGCAGTAATTAGCCCAGAGGGAGAAACATGCATATTTTTACCTGTTTCATTTTGTATTGAGGACTAGCAAAATGAAATAAAAGACTTGCAAACCTTACATGCAAAACTAACTTGCAAGTCTGGTAAGAAAAATTCACAGTTGCAAATACTTCTAGCATTAGTGCCATGCTGCATTGAAGGACAGTGTGGTATATAACAAGCCATAATTTGACAAGGCAGTCATACAAAAGCAAACATAACATGAGGATCAGTAGACCTGTATCACTATGGCGTCCTCAATCTCTGCAAGTAGCAGAAACACCTGAAGTAAAAAAATGATAGCCACCTTTAACACCATACACATGTAAACATTGTGAAAACTTGTGAAGAACATAACAGAATCAATATTTTGCTGAAGACTCTCAGTAGGAAAGTCAAGGCACTAGCACATAACATTTGTCCCACTAAGATTTCAATCCTTGTGACACTTTTCCAGCAAATGTTGAACAGCACTTGTTCAGACTCAAGAGTGCTCAGGGACAGGACTATTGGCCACTAAACTGGAAAGTCTCCTTTAAAATACTTTTATGACTTTTTTCTTTCTAAAAGTATCTCTTCTCTCTTCTTCAACACTGAATACTTCCATTTAAGCTACTCTAGAAAATAAAGCCAAAGGCCTCCTGAGTATAACCAGATACTCTCCCACACTGATCTCAAAAAAAAAAAGCAAGACCTACTTTTTTTTCCTTTAAACACACATACTCACACTAATTGTACATAACATGTTAATACATACCACAGGCTCAAAAGACTTCTACTGTTACTTTTTTGATGAGTACATGCTTAATTATTACCTCTGCATGCATTTTGGCAATGACCAAGTATGTGTAAGACATCAATGGGATGTTTTATAATGTCCTAAGATAAAGTTTTCCTCATCAAAATAAAAAGTTTCTTCCAGCTCAGGAAAGTTATACAGTGCTAGGCAGCTACAGAGGTACTGCAAACTCTATTTCAACTCTCCTAAAAATGTGTATGGTTCTTCAAACACAGGAAAGGCACCAATCTTTATGAAGGAACCAAAAGGTATTATTTTTTTCTTTCTATATGTCTCTTTTTTTCAACCTTGAAGCCAGGCACCAGCTTTTTGGCCAAGAGTTGTGCCTAACACAGTTAGGAATACTTTTCATCTCATGCTAATCTTCAGTACTCTGAATCATTCATGTTTTAACTCACAGTCAGTCCTCCTGGAATTCAGGCTCACATCCTCAGAGAGAAAACAGGAAAATTAACATGTTAGGAAAAAAAGGATAATGAATGACTACTCCTGCAGCTTCCTACTTTTTTAGGGCTGTGAGAAGAAACATTACCAGAAAGGTCAACACAGGAGATGTTTTTTAGTGGGGCTGGGAAAAAGACACATTCTGTTTGCTAATCTGGTTTTAACTCAGATTTGGTGACTTAAACTAGATTGGAAGATACAGTTACACTTTGTCTTGGGAACTCTCTGTACTAAATCATTTAGCTCATGCTGTGCTTTATAACCACTCCAGCACAAATACAACCTCTGAGTTGTAGACTCTTCCGCTCCCTTCACAGCAGCCCAGCCTCCAGGGCATTTTATGAAAAGCTACACGTAATCAATTGTTTGGGGTTTTTTTCCCCTCTGAAACTAAAGGTCAAATGCTGCTGTCCCTTCATTTTTGAGCTTCAGTTATACTAACTCAATAAAATCAATGCCTTTGAGCTTGAAATACTTACAGTCAGACCCCTTAGGCTGCTGCATTTTTGCCATGTAACAAGTAGTCTCATTTTAACGTGCAGTTTCAGCAACAAGCATTACTAGAAACGCTGAAAGCCCATCAACCACCACAATAATGTAAATATAAACCCTGTTGTATCTGTGTTGTGTTTAATAATTGTCAGATACAACATTTTCCAGGCAAACTTTGTGAAGCCTTTAAAAGACTGTCTCTTTGTACGTGTAGGCTTTAAAGAAAGTAAGGGTGCCATCTTACTGAGGCCTCTCCAAAACTTTTTCTACCATCTTAAAATAATAAATCACATGTCAAGCCAAGAGAACTGTAGCTAAAATTGCTGGACTCAGGGAACTTGCATATTCCTATTTAAGGGCACTGTACTTAAAAACTGCTGAATGTGAAGGATTTGTAATAGTAGTCAACATTTTATCATTTCTTATTCCATAATCTACATGGAACAGAGGAAACTAATCACAGAAAAGTATATTTTATGACGTGGAATAAGGAGAGGGATTAGGTTTTGTTTTTTCTTACTTTTCCCCCTTACATAACAGCTTTGCCATTTAGCCACTTTATATGGCACTCACGCTTTCACCGAAACCCTTTACCCACGCGTATTTCCAACCTGAGGCACTCCACTTTTGCAGCACAAGTCTGAAAGCCCAGAAACTGCCGGGCACTAGCAACCCTCCCGCCCTCAACAGCAGGCCCCGCGTTCAGGCCGACCATGGGACACCCCTACACCCTAGCACTCCGCGTTCACCAGGCCCCCGGCACCGGCTCCTGGCCGCTCTGAGGGCCAACAAACGCGGCGGCTCACCACCCTCAGCTCAGGCTGAGGGCCGGCGAGGCCGCTTGCCCCGCAGGCCTTCTGATGACAGAGACGCCGCCACAACTCACCGCCTCCACCGGCTGCTGTTCTCCCGCCCAGGAAGAGCAGGGCTGAGCCCCCAGGGCGGAGTTGAGAGCCTGCCTGCCCCGCCACCGCCCCCAAGGCGGCCATTTCCCTCCGCCCGCGGGCGCTCCCTTGCGGCAGCTCAGGCGAAGGGGCCCTGAGGGAAATGCGACCCGGGGCAGGTGCTTGTACTGTTCCCTGCAGGGCACCGACTGGGCCGAGAGCGGATGAAGGGAGTGTAAAGCCACCTGGCTCGAGATAGGTGAAGTCCTGTCCCGCATCCGGAGCAGGAGGGTGTGCGGGAACAGGCTGTCCAGGATGGGTTTCTCTCAGGTGCCCCAGAGCCGCCAGGGTAGTGAGGAGTTTGGCACGGGCAATGGCATTGGCCGGCATGGCTTGGAAAACACTGTTAAGGCAGCGTGCCCTGTCCCAGGTTGTCGCAGCTCATTCCTGAGAGGTAGGTGATCCACCAGAGCACAGTGTTAGTTATTGTGCCAAGGCGGGAGGCTGAGGTGGCACTTTGCAAAGGTCTCACCAATATGCTATGTGGGTGAAAGGCTGCTGCTCACAAACCAAGCACAGCAACCTGGCTGAATGTTTCAGAAATGTCTCCCCATTTCCAACTTCTGGTGAATTTTTTTTAGTCAGAATTACGATTTTTCTGATCTCTTCATGCTCAAATACTTGTTGATATGGAACAACACACACACGTAGCATCTTGTGAGCAAAACAAAAATTTGTGCTTGGTTGGGGTAAACTTGGCTAACTAGTTAACCTTCTTTGGCCTGTCTTTCTGGAAGGAATAAAGCTCAAAATCATTAACAATCATCTCATACCTAAGTTAATGCTTTATCAAGAAAAGAATGAGTGGTGGACTTGGCTGTGTTAACAGTTGGACTTCCAACCTGAACAATTCTATGATTCTGTGTCCTCTCCAAGCATCCACCACAGGGCAGCAGATCCCAAACGTCACAAGGCAGTTTAAAAATGGGGAAGAATGAGAGACTTTAGCCTGCCATTGGCCATTTGTCACATTGATGCCCATATTTTTTCCACAGAATATCGTGTACAAAGCCGAGATTACAAGCAAATCCATGCAATGTTATATATTCTGGGCTTCTGCATGATACTGCTACTCTAGTTTTGAGATAGATGAAGGGATGTTAAGATACTGCTGATTCATCCTCAGCTGATGAAACAAACACTGTTTGCATCCTTACTCTGTTAAGTGATGCTCAGTGTTTACCAGATCAGCTGAGACAGTGAAGAATAAAGGCAATTTTTAAGTCACATCTGCCCATGTGGCTCTGACATTTCATGTATAACAAGGTACTTGACTATGTGACTTCTGTTGGCAAACCAGAATCTTACGAGCACATGAATTAACAGGATCCACTGTAGTTTTGCTAGCACAGCAAGACCAATATTGTCTGCTCTTTTAGTTAAAATTCTATAGCATCTGATGCAACACTTTTGGTCTAAATACCACCTGAAGTAATATGAAAAACATATAAGAGGTCCAACTTATGCAACAATCGAAGTCTGCTGTAGTAAGGGACCACTATGAACATTCTAGTTGCTACCTGCGATCAGTAGGGAGTTTTTTGAGTTCTCCTCCAAAACTGACAATTTAATGTCTTTAACTTAATGGCATTTAGTGCTATAAGCAATTTGTATGTCAGCCAGAAAGTCCTGAGGGAGGCTTATTTCAACAATAGTTCAGCCTTTCCACACTATCAGCAGTGTGAAGGGCCAAAACGTCTGTTTCAAAGATTGCTAACTTGAAAGGATTCTTCAAGTGCTAGCAGAGCAGGGAAAACAGAACACTGAAACTGAGCCCGATTATTAAATACATCTAGTCATGTCTTTTGAATTCAGTATTTAACAATTTTCATAGAATTAAATTGGTCCTGAATAACAGAACTCTGCTAAAGTAATAAATTAAGGTATTGTGAAGTATTTGCTTTTTCAAATTTATCTTTTATACTTAGAAGTAACATTTATTTCCATATTTAAAATAAGTAATTTTTCCAGCACTCACATTAAAATTTCCTGGCTTTTTTTAAGCACTCCAAGTATCTTGTACTGTCTTTCAGTTTAGAAATATCTTACTCATTTCATAAGTGCACAGTAATGCATCCTGAATTTTTAATAGAAGTCTTGCATGGCTGGTCTAACTACTTAACATGTTCTCATTCATTAGGAGTAAGAATTAGTGCATTTTTAGGCTAATTTCTTTTCATATAACCCAACTCCCTCTTATTTGTGAAGTAGGAGTGATGGTCAGGAATTTCTACACTTCAAAACAGGTTAGTGAGAGGCAGTTCAACTGAAGAGGAGAAAGTTATTTGGCAGAACTTGGATGCACGAATCAAACTACTAACAGCACATAGAAAATCAGCTGACTTCAGCTCTGTTTTGTCCCTTGGAGTTTTCTACGCTAGCTGCAGTAGATAAGACCCTAATGAACCTGTATTTTGGTCAAATCAAAGCGGAGATGAAAAAAATATAAAATTTAGATCAGCTTTCCCTTAGGATGTAGCCAGTACTTTCCAAAGTGGTATTATGCAAGTCAAAAAATAAAACCTTGTGCATGGTATTTCAAAAGGGCATAATGTGTTGTAATCTTTTTACATGAATTTAGGGCCCAAAGGATTTTTTTTTGTCCAGAGGAAAAAAAATATTAAATTACTGATGTGACATGGAAGTCTTTGACACAGTCTTGTTTACAAACAAGAAATTGACAAAAGCCTATTTTTCTGATCACAGAAGCAAATGGAAAGCCGATGAGAGAACCCCTTTGCTCAGAATTCCTCTTTGTGTTATCTTCTATTCATAGAATCTCCTGAGTTGGAACGGACTCACAAGGATCCTTCCTCAGAACTGCACTGCTATGCCGTGCTAACAGTCCTGCTTTTTAGGCAAAAGCACAGGAAGATATGTGCTGATGTCTGCAGCAGTTCAGTGTCCAGCCTTTTACTCAATGCCTGTGCAATATGCAGGACATCCACACACCTCCTAGCTGTGGATAATTTGGAGTCTCTTGGGTGGGAGGTACCATTCTTACCCCCAGCCCATTGCTATGCTCCACTTCAGAGTCTGCTGCATTGTGGCTGTAAGCCTTGTTCATGAAAAACAGCATGAATCTTGTCTTTTGCAAATATCTGTTAAAGAGAGGTTCTAAAAAATTAATGTATATAATAATAAATAAATAAATGTAATATATGATAATACAAATGAAGAAATACAGCCCAAACATCTCACAGGCATATCTATTCCTAAAGGCTGAGTCCAGCCAGCATCTGGATTGGGGAAGATGATGGAGCTATCTGACTGCTCCCACACTGCATGACTAACACTAGATTGCATCAGGGAAGTCTAGGAAGCTGGAAATACTTCAGTGATAATTTCCTATATTACTCACAGTATGCATTCTTAAAGAAATGCATAATAGTTTTCAGTCATTTGGGGAGAGCTGTATGACTCGTGTCTGACTACTTTTTTTTGTGATTAAACATCCCAAATATGTGCCAAAAATAATGTCTTTCTTTTCTTTGCCCAGTAGGCTGCACTGTAACAATTCACTTATCAGATAATAATGATTGTATATGCTTGGCATAATTTTTAAAAAGGCATCATAGCCAACTAGTTTGATCCTGGAGTTCATATTATACTGACTTTATTGCCTCTAAACAACTAATCTTATCAGGTGCTGAGATCACTCCATTTTTAAATGACCTCATACATTTTGTGTATCTCAAAGAAAATTGGATGTAACAGCAGAGTGAAGCAGGTGGTGGATAACTAGCATTTGTTACCAGTATACATAAATAAATTAACGATCATTTATTTGGATAGTTTGCACCACAAGGGCTGATTTTAAATTGTGTCTCTATATTTTTGGATTCTTTGTAAAATCACGTTTTATATTGTGAAGGTTTGTGGACATTCTTTTTCCCCTATGGAATAGTAGTTTCTGTCATAATTCTTTGTAAAATGTCACAGGCTGGTTATTGCTAGCAGCTTGGAACAGGTGGGAACTGTAACACTCAAAATTCACCATAGCACTATTCTTGGGTTCCATTAGTCAAAAAAAGTGCAGCCAATGTTACTGTCTCTTAAAGAAAATCTTTTTTCTGTGGTACCCTATACACACTCTGCAAAGAAATGCCTGTTGGTCTATGTGAAAGGTGTTTTTAAATATTGACTTAATTTCATCTCACGAGGACTCCAGTTGACAGAAGTTGTCAACCAAAATCGGCATAGGCTATGTAGAGAAGGTCTTTGCAGGCAACAGATCTGTATAGATATCCGTTGCTGCAAACTGACGTTCATCCTAGCAGCCCTGTATACTGTACATTCCTGGGGTTTCTAGGCTGCCTGCACTGTAATGGGCAAAAAATTTATATTAACATGCTGCTGTCACTTTGCACTCTGTTCCTCACACATAGACACAGAGAATAGGTAGCAGTACAGAACAGGGAAAGAAGAAGACTATGCTGTCTTCTCAAACGTCCTGTGTTTTGCACGATGGCCTTGCAGGTGGTGTTCTTGGGATATCCTATGATCTTGAGGCTTTTTCACTGAAGTACATCCAGCTAAAGATGCTTCTCCTATTCTGAACTTCTGTAATGCAGATCAAAAGCTAATGTGTCAGGGTTTTGGAGTGAATATGAAATGGCAGACCCTAAGACTCCCAATTTTAGCAAGATTTACTGTTTTGAGATACTCCTGTCTTGAGCAGAAACTAAATTTATATTCCTGTCCAGTTGATGCTGGGTTAAACTTTTATGATTATCATATTGATCTGATAAATTAAGAAGATCTTTGATAGCTTCTTACTGTCCAAAGCTGCCTGAAGGAGCAGTAGTCTTGCCTGAGCTAGAGGCAGAGCATTTGTGCAGGTCCTTCCAATTCAGGCAGAGCTGTCACTGCCCACAGATCCGGCAGAGGGAAGTGTTGTTCTAAAATACCCCACCCCTGCAGTGAGAGCCTTTTGTTAACTGCATGCCACTCGGAAATCAATGATCTGGAACGTATGTAACGTATTTGCTATAGCAAATACCGGAAAGAGCAAGTATGATAATTATCAAGATGTGTCAGGGATAGAAATTAAATTGTATGAAGAACTATGAAACTTAACATGTGTTTTAGTGTCTTTAGGAGAATAAATGGTAGTATAGCATTTTAGACTGTTGTAATCTTCTGGTTGATGCTTCAGCTAACTATGAAACTATAGCCTTTCATATCACAAAATGGGATTTTGAGAAATAGACAGAAATGCACTGGATGATCACAAGGCAAGTTGTCATAGGGTGCTTCATTCAAAGAACTGGCTTCAGATAACTGCTGCCAGCGTGATTGCCAATCAAGATGTTGTTGCTTCTGCAACTCCAATCACTACTGGAGGGTTAAAAGACAAGTATACTATCATATCTCTGACATGAAAAGGAATGTTAAATAGGAAATATTTTAAAGTGAAATTTTGACTATAAGTATTACCCTCTTAAACGTGAAAGACTGCTATATAGTTTTCCCTTTCTTACTACATGAGATTTCCCAGAATCATAAAAGTGAAGGGATTGAAGTAGATGCTCAGGACACCCATTAGTCACAGTGAGCATAAAATAGTTACTTCTTTTGAGATTCAAAGCTGGTTGCATAACATCTAAATATCAAGTTAAAAAAGATCAGGCAATTGACATGATGTGTGAAAATGAAACTCAACTTTCCCTGGATTGTCAAGCTGTTGTTTTTCAGTATCATATAAATGGCTGTGACAAAGTATTAGAAAGGGTGTTAGAGCCTGAAGAACATTTTTCAGATAATGTTGCTTGAAAAAGACTGGAAGGAATTAATCCTAAAATAATTGCACTAAGATAACCCCAAAAAGAACTTGATCTGCTGGATATACAGTCAGAAACTGCACAGCTAAAAACAGGGTCGTTCTTGAGTAGGTGGTTAACAGAATTATGCTGAGATTTATGAGGTGTGATTGATGAGTGCTCCCATTGTGCTTTCCCAGGAGCTATGCAGTAGCAAAGTAAATAAACCAAACCTAGAAAGTTGCAGTCTTTTGCTCAAGTAATTGTGAACATTATGACCATCAACTTCAGTGTTCTGATAATTCAATACTTTGTTTTTAGCACAAATAGTTTTTTGTTTTATAATTAAATGAAACATTAATTTGTCTTCCTAGCCTATTACTGACAAAAGAAAAATGTGGCAGATGCTTGGAGACAGACTTTTCATTTTTGAGTTAGAAGAAAGATTATAGAGTAAAATGTACTTTTGTTTATTTTGCTCACAGAAAAGGGAAATAGTTCCAAGAGGCTAAAAAGACATAATCATTCCTCAGGGAAACCCTAATAGAACAGAGGATTTGTCTTGATGATGGAAATATAACAGTCAGCTAAAGAGGTGGCATGTCGTGAGACAAAAGGGATATAGTCTCCTTGGGAAGACTGCTGGCCTGCAGCCTGCTGTTTCTAAACCTTACCAACAGCTCTTGGAGCAGTAATTGCAGACAATGCCATGCTGTTATCATCGTTGTGATGACCATAGTGGCTTCTCTGAGGTTAGATTACTATCAAAGTACCTCACCCTAAGCAGAAACTATCAACGTAAAACAAATACAAAACAAATACTTTGTCTGCTACTCTACCAATATTACTGATACTTGCTTTTTATTTTTTACAACATACATGTTTGCATTAGTATTTCTATGGGTTTGGATTAAAAAGTGAGCTGATTCACTTCTATTTGTAGTTAGTTTTAATTCTGGCTCAACTGCTTATGCTTGTATTTTAAAACAGGCACATGAAGTATGTTATATTTTAATATCTCTTTTAAGTTGAAACTAACAGTAACATCTAAGTGTGTATGGAATACAATTTGCAAATTGCTTTTTTTGTAACATTTGGTTGTATGTGTTGTTTAAATAAAGGGGGTTTGGTATACCTGTGAAGAAAAAGGATTTTCATGTTTTATGAAGGAAAAGCAGTATTTTGAAAATAGCCCTTTTTCCCCATGAAGCTGACAACTAGACAAACAATAAACATTAGCATAGCAGAGCAACTGTAAGAAGTA
Source organism: Bucco capensis (assembly GCA_013396975.1). NCBI lineage: Eukaryota > Metazoa > Chordata > Aves > Piciformes > Bucconidae > Bucco > Bucco capensis. The sequence goes on from VWZO01017501.1 coordinate 586,648, forward strand.
TTTTATTGTAAATAAAATTTTGAGTAGATTCATGCAATGGAGTTGCTAATAACAAAAATATGGCGGGAAAATTACTTGAGTAAATTGAGTCGTTTGTATGACTAAGAGGAGGCAGACACAGCCCATTTGTCCCAATTATTTGCAGAAATCTGGGTAGGAATCAAAATTTTCCTTTAGGCTTTTACATGCGTTTACCAAGCAGAATGAGCCTTTTCAGACATTTGGAAGAGGAAGCTACGCTGTCCCCTGGAGAAAGAGGAAGCTAAGGAGGAAAGTCAAATGAATTTATGATTTTTAAAAAACGTTGCGTATATTTTGAGTTGTTACCAGGTTTTCACTGAAGAGCCGTAGAAGGGTCTTGCCATACAGTAATAGGAACTTTTGTCTGTCCCTTGCAAAAATCGAGGTGGACACTGAATGTACCTGGCCACAGTGATAAAAGGACTGCTGCTGCGGAGCAGGTACAGCGCCGGTGCGGCTGGCGAGGGGGGCGCAGGGCTGTGAGCTTACTCTCAATGCAACCGCTCGATAACGTTCTCGAGTGCCCCAGCGTGCTTTCCTCGGCTGGACGAGCCTCCTTCCTTCCACTCGCCCCCACGGGCCATGGCTTCATCCCCGCCCGCTACCCGCGCAGCCTCCCTCGGGGCCGCTCTGGGTCCCGTACTCCTTACCCCAGGTCCGGCGCCCGGCCCCAGCCGAGGCCTCCGGTGCCCAGAAAGCCATGCGGCCTCTATCAGATTAAATTGCCACTTTGCAAGTGTCACCCTCTTTTTTTTTTTTTTTATTTTTCGTCCTCGGCGATAATCGCTTTCTCACTACTTCCACATCCTACAGCTTTCGAGCGGCTCGATTTATTCCAAAGCCGGCACCTAGGGGCTGGCCGCTGCTCCGACCACGGGTACGGGTGTGTGTGTGTGTGTGTGTGANGCTGTCCCTCGCGGCCGCTGGGAGGCCGCCCCGCTTTTCCCGCCTTCCTGAGTGGCTGGGTTGTACCTTCCACCTGCGGGGCTTGCGCGGCGGCTAGGGCTTCCCTCGGCGGGGCCGCTCACCTGCCACTTCTCCACAGGCTGACGGGAGTGGAGGGAGGGACTGGGCGCGAGGCGCCGGAGCGAGTCTGTGGCTTCCTCGGATACCGGCGGCNGGTGCGGTGGGCGCTTTTGTCCGCCGCGTCCCCCTCCCCCGCCCCGTGGCCAGTCAGCGGTTGCGCCGGCCGAGCCCCATTGGCTGGCGCGGCCGATAACGTGACAGCGGCGGTGGGGCGGGGCCGGATC